>CM068720.1:20281686-20490732 GCA_035079005.1 Fraxinus americana
ATATATATATATATATATATATATATATATATATATATATATATATATATATATAGAGAGAGAGAGAGAGAGAGAGAGAGCATATACATACATTGTTCACATATGACATATCTATGTAAATTCGAAACAAAAATAAAAAGAAGGAAAACTCATGCACATCGGCTAACAGGCTGCAGCAAGCAAGTCACCAATCCAACTCAGTCGCTTGATGTTGGGCTGTCCAAAGAATAGGGTTTGGTTTGCAATCAGTTTTGCTTAAGTCTTAGGATGCATATGGGCTATGGATAATATTAATGGGTCTTTTTTAAAAAAATTTAAAAAGTCCAAAGCAAAAAAAAAAAAAATTGGCCCAAGAATGGCAACTGCTACCTGTCTTCAAGCTTCCCATCATGAAGTCTTCTGCTACTTGCAACAATGACAATTGCTCTTCCTCCTAACCTGTAAAATCTGGGCAAAGCCAATATGGAAGACCATACCACATCGCCATGTACTAGCTCCGCCACTGATCTCATGTATATATAAGAATTTAAGAGAAATATGTTTTGTCATATCTTCTTTGATGTAGACTCATTTGAGTTGTGCAATAATACAATATATTTATTGTTTGACTTTAGTAAATATGATAGTTTGTTTGAAACAAACTTTGTTGTTGCTTCACGGGAGTCTCATATACAATTTATAACATATGGGAGTAAAATTATGAAATTATATTGAGTGTAAATATCATGTAGGTTATCTACGTCATTACACAAAGAATATTTATCTTTAAATTCTTAATAAAAAAATCACGTGAAAAAAATTTCAATGAAGAAAGAAAGATTACTATATTTCTTTGAATAAACTATAAAAGTTGTCTCATTAAAAACCTTATCAAGAAATTTTAATGAGACATAACTAAATTAAGAAAAAAGAGTACATAACGTATTTACTTCTGCTCACAATAATATCACTTGTACTATATGCTTTGGCATATTAATTCTTCAAGGATAATATTAATAGTAATGTCAAATGAGTTGGTTATAACCAAATTTATAATATGCATATCAAAATTTATGTATTGTTAAAGTAATAAGATATAGACATGTGAATGCATCAACCATAGAATAATTTATCTATTTATACAAGTCTTTGCGAATTCATTATGTTAAGAGTCGTGGAAAAATATTACACCTTTATTTTTCTCTTTTCCTTTTCGCATAAGTATACACACTTAATAAGTTCATTTTTGCTAGGATTGCATAATTTATTTGACCAATTATTTATATGTTGGTATTCTTTGATGGTTTTCCTTCAATATCCTATCTATAATTCGCGATATGGAGCACTATATTTTATACAAAAGAGATGTTAATAACTTTTTCGATTTCATTTCTTTTCCCCGTAACGACATAATATATTAAGATATCTCATTTTTCAATATTTTCAGGTACCTGAACCTCTTTTGGAGTTCTACTATTTGTTTGTGCCTATATATCCCTAAGAGTATATGCTTCTCCAATAGGTCCATATTTAGTACCCATTTTTAGTTAAAAATGTGTTTTGGAATAATAGATTGATGGAGAATATGTGGTTAAAAAATAAGAAAAAATTTTGGATTTGCGTGTAATATTATTTTATTGAAAAATGTGTGGTTGAAAAATACAGAGAGAAAAATATATTTTGAAAATAATGGGATCAAATGAGAGCATACTATTTGTTCTTTTTTTCATTTTAAGATTTTAGTATTAGAATCAAATGTCATCATACTTTTAGCGTGCTATCGATTAATCAAATATAATTTTAACGGATTTTCTTTTAGTACATTAGTTTGAGTTGGAGCATTTAATGTTAGTATGAGATATTTTTTATCTCTTTGATCAGTAAATACATCTGAATAAATTATATTTCGAAATTGTGGTTCGAATTGTCTTTTGTGAGGATCTAGATAATATAATAATGTAATATGTTTATTATTTTTAACTCATTTATTCCTCCCTTAAAGCTGAGAAAATTGTCCAATCAAATTGACAGTGAGTAAACAACTTTATAAACTATCATGCATTAGGGCTAAACATATTTTATAAGGGTTCAAACTAAACATATATGCTTAGTATTATTTAAGATCCATCTTAGTGCCTTGTGGTTGAGTGAACGTATACTATAAGAGAAAAAAAAATAGATATAGAGTATTAAGTCTCTGACCATAAGCTAACAGAAAGAACTATAGTGTTGGCATGATGCATACTAGTGACGTTATATGTGAAAAATTGCATTCTCTAAGTAGAATGGAAAATGTATTTGTTCTCAACGATTTAGCAATTAATTGGATATATTTAAATGATTTGCTAAGTTTTGAGCAATAGAATGTTCAACCATTATTCCAACTAATAATTACTAAATAATTTAGGATTTAGGCTCAATAACATTAACAAGACACATTGTGTCGATTGTAATAACTATGTTCATAATTTAAAAGTTGAGCAAATAATCTCACAAATAATCTCGCAAATATCAAGTTGCAAGAGATCGATGTTCAAGATTAAAGGGATACAATCACAACTTTAGCTAGTGGTGATTGATTATCAATTTTCAATACAGAGAACAAAAATCATATAAGAATTCATTGAATTAAAAAATCTTATGATGTGTTTGATTACGAGAATGAAATTTGCATTGAAAGAAAATAAATTCTAGACAATTCAATTGTCTAGAACTTATTTGTATGGAAATTATTGATTAAATGTGTTTGATTGATTTATTTTCTAACTTAAAAAATATTATATTTGTCCTTTTTTATTGGTGGGTAGTTGAGAAAGAGAGAGAGAAAAAAAAAAAAAGTAAATTACCTGAAAAATAAAAAACACCACTCTAAAAAGAAAATATTTTTCTTGTTTTTGAAGAAAATATGATCACATGAACAAAAGTTGAAAAATATTGTGAAAGTAGGATTTTGAATGGAAAAATGACATTTTTCATGAAAAATAAAGTCAATCAAATACTCTTATTGTTTTTCAATAGATATTCTTAAAAATTATTTATATCATTGTTGGCATGAAATAGTGTGACATTCATGCCAAACAACAAAATATACAGAAAATTAAACTTCTAGTTCAATATAGTATTTATTTCAATTGTACTTGTTCTTGTAAATTACAAATTACGCTGTACATATATGAAACATAAAGTGTTCCTTTATATAATGGGGAGCAAATAATGGTATCAATTTCTAGTTACCCACATAATAAAATATTGGTTTTTTTAGACACTTCAATTGGATATGTAGAATTTGATATTGTATTAACAAAAATACTTTTCTTTCTTTTTCGGTGAATATAAATTCAATAAGACAGAAGTATGTGAGAGATTACAATATTATCAATATTAAGTTTTATTCTTCTACATAATATATTATTGGCTCTTTCGTGTCATCCATAAAATTTGTAGAATTTAATATTTTGTTAAATTCGTTCTCTCGCATTCCTCTTTCAAGGAGTCATGATAGGTTCAAGTCTATATTTAGACGTGCGACAAGTACCCATAATAAGTAGGAGACTTGATATTTCATATTGTCACATTTTCATAAAATAAATAGTGACCTTTAGCATGTTTAGAGCCATAAAATGCGAATATGTAAAACAATCATAACGTGACATTTCACAATGAATAAATATCCAAATAAATTGTATAGATATAACATGAATGGTTAATTAAAAAGTAACAACATTCATATGGCATACCAAAATATTATTTTTTTCACGAAAAGAAAATTTACATGAGAAAGATAACATATGATAAATATCAAGGAATTTATGTGTCTATGAATTTTGGTTTAGAACAATATCATGCATGTACACATATACATATTTACATCAAAGCACCATTAGCTCCACTTTATTCATGTACATATGCATACATGTCCATGCAAAATTTATGTGTAATCACAAATTCACGTAGCACCCCTACATAGTTAACTTCAATGTAGTGAATAACTATTAAAATTTCACTCGAATCAGAAACAAAATATTCTATCATTTTTTTTCCTTTCTATAATTTTCTTCACAAAAAATGGAAAAATAACTTAAATGATTCATAGAAATATGAAAAAATAGTTAGCAAGCATTGCTTTTAGTAAGGTTTGTTAGGTTTTTAATTATGTAATTGACAATTCTGTAAACAAAAGAGACTTATTTATAAATATTATAAAAAGTCAAGGAGTAATGTGCAATTATATAAAAACGGGTTTTTGGGTTTAGGGTTCGAGTATGGCAAAAGAAGGAAAACACGGCGCGAATTTTCGCTAGACTATCACCATGGATTGACTCGAGCGTAAAAAAACAGAACCTTTGTTGCTAGACTGTCGCCCTGCTTTCGCTCGAGCAACAGTGTTATCTGAAAAATTTTTATTTCGTAATTTAAAGGCTTTTTCCCTAACCCATTACTTTTTTAACCTACATATAAATACCAAAACACATCCGAGCGTGAAAAAATAAGGTTGATCATTGAGAGAGCTTCATCAAAAAGAATTCCTACTTTCAACCTTCATCTTGTAAGTTTGTTTTAGTGGGAAAAACATCAATTTTGTAATCCAAATACCAAACTGTTCTTTCCACTACATCTGTCAGAGTTGCTGAAGATCGAGGGAAGTTGACTAGAGTTTCAGTCGTTGAAGAACGCGGTATTCTTCGTGGATCCACAAGAGATAAATGAATTCACAAAGTTAGGAGTTGCTACAGTAGAGCACCAGGAGAGTTTTGGAAACTGTAGCTGGGAGTGGTACAGAAGCACAGAGAGCTATTGGAATTGTTGTCAGAAGATCGGATAGTACGTGTCATCGTCTAGACTGGTAGACTGTAAGTTACAAATCGTTTATAGTGGATTGTTGATTGGTAAAGTGCCCGGAGTTTTTACCCAATTGTGATTTCTCCGTGATTATACCGTGTGTTTTTACTGCTTTCTATATTGATTATATTAACTGTGGTATTCAGACATATGTTAAATTGACTTGTATGTCTAATCATCTAGAGATAATTAATTGGTGACATGTTGTTAATTAATTGATAATTTTAATTCAACATAATAATATACATATTCACCCCCTCTAGGTATTGTTAGGGTCGAACTACGTAACTTTTAATTGGTATCAGAGTTTTAATTCGATTCCTGACCCTTTATAACATCTAGATGAGTCAATTATTATATGTACCTCCGTTTTTCGACGAAAGCAACTATGTTGTAACGACCCAAATTTTAAATTTGGAATCGCTACCAAAACTACTAACTTTAACAAAATAAATGAAAGAAATGTAACGGACACAATTTAATTGATAAAAACTTATAATCAAATAAGTAGTAGAAAATTCATATCATGTTTATTAGATAATGTTAATTTCACCAATAATGCATAACATATTCTTAAATTTATAATCCGATAAAACATATCTTGAAATTGGAAATAAAAAAATTAATTTATACGAGACAAAACTAAGAAATTTCTGAAATAATATTAAAAAATGCATTGTTACACCGGATTATTTTTATTGAGGTCCATAAATCTTGGCACCACGATTGCACCTCATCGCCTGCCATCCAACGACTCAATCTAATCTGCGAGGTATGGAAAAATTGGATGCATATATGGGAGTATATGGGAATACTCAATAGGACACGAATTAATGGTGCAATTCCGAATAAAAAATTTAAATCATGCGTCAAAAATATCATACCGTCATCTCATAGAAATCAGTAAGAGCTCATAACATATCATGTCTTTGATACCGGATGGAAATTTCATATCGTATCATAACATATCATATCATAACTTTCATTAGCATAATATTTATTAACAAGAAAATAAATAATTTAAACGGAATAACATCACTTGCACCTCGTAATCCTACCTCTTTTGATAGAAAAGAAAAACGGTTGGAAGAGCAAGCAAAAAACCACGTTCCCAAAACTTTTATTTTTGATTGCTGCTACAATGATAGGTAACTAGGTTTTCTCTTTCCTTTTTCTCTTTAAGGTAGATAAATTTTACTTTGTATGGTATTTAAAGTTAAAAGGGGAAAATAACCTAAAAATCTACAAAATAACACGTTTTCCCCTTCCAAAAAGATCTCAATCATGGTAATTCATAAAATTCAAAAGTCATTTCCTTTCCCATCAAACAAAAGTGACATGCTATCATTACCAAATTCCCAAACTCAATGCAATAAAGTAGTATATATATAAAAAAAAAAAAATTGCCACCTTTTAAATTCTCCTACACACGAGGTCTCACTTTATTTTTATTATATTATTATTTTATACAAAATCTTTATTCGATAAAAAAATCAATTAGGAATTTAAGACAATATCTTTCAACCTCGATAACTTGGCTCTCGTTTATCCGAATTAACTTTTTCTTGAGCCTAATATGCATGACTAATTACGAGCTATCTAACGAGCTCAATATTGATATATTTATCATTAATCTATCAATATTTAGATATTTGATCCAAATAAAATTGAATTTAATAAATGTATAATTTTAGTCCCCCAACTTTTCCAAAATATAAAATATATAACATATAGAATAATTATTATTTTTGGGGCATTACATATGCCTACTGAAAAGTTCGAATGATAGCCTTACTTAAATCTTTGGATGAACGTATTTGCATTAACCTTCAAAATGGGTGGGCTCCACCTTCAACAACAGTTGCTGGTATTGTCACACCCACTGATATCTCACTATGGATTAAAATGAACTTAGATGAATGTAACTGGAACAATAAAGCATTACATGCTTTGTTTATGGCCGTGTCTGCTGAAGAATTTAGGAGAGTCTCGATGTATGAAACTGCCAAGGAAGTTTGGGATATTTTAGAAATCACACACGAAGGAACTAAAATGGTTAAAAATTCTAAACTGCAGATGTTAACCACTAGGTTTAAAGAGATTATAATGAAGGATAATGAATCGTTCGATGAATTTTATGCGAAGCTGAATGACATAGTTAATTCGAGCTTTAACATAGGTAAAAGGATTCCTGAGTCCAAAATCGTTAGAAAAGTCCTTAGATCACTGCCCGATAGGTTTAGACCTAATGTTAATGTGATAGAAGAAAGGACTTAGATGCTGTTAAAATTTGAACTTGTAGGATCTCTTCAAATTTATGAACTTACCGCTTCTCAACCTAAAAAGGTTAAATCCATCGTCATGAACACCATTAGAAAAGAGGAGAGCGAGTCTACTGATGCTGAGTCACTTAGGGATGACAAAATAGCTTTTTTCGTTAAAAAATTTCAGAAAGTGATGAGAAATAGGAGAAAAGCTCAAGAACGAAAAAGTGGATTCCCTAGTAAATTCATGAAAGATAATCATGAAGAGAGTGACTCTAGGACAGCTAATAAGAAAACTCAATCTGTTAGATGCCATGCATGTCAGGGTTACGATCACCATATGAATGAATGTCCTAACTTGAAAAAGAGTTCTAATAATGGTAGACGTAAGGCTTTTGCAGCGACCTTAAGTGATAATGAATCAGATTCTAGTGCTTAGAGTGATACTTCCGGTGGTGAAGATAATCAAAAGTTCATGGCCTTCACATCTATAGCTACTATAGAATTTGATAAAGAATTTGAGAATGTTTGGGTTAAAAAGATTGATTTATCTAGGTCAGATGATCAGATGAACTGTTATATTACTTACGTTGCACTTAAGGCTCAAAATGTTTCTATGTGGTACCTTGAAGTGCTTTTTCTAGACATATGTGTGGTGACAGGCCTTGTTCTCTTCTCTAGTTGATTGGAATGGAGGTGTTGTGACTTTTGGAGATTGGTCTACTGCACCTATACTTGGTAAAGGTGTGGTTACTATATCTGGACTACCTGCTATCTCAGATGTGCTTTATGTGAAAGAGTTAAAGTCTAACTTGTTAAGCATTAGTCAAATATGTGATGCTGATTTCGAGGTTAGTTTTGTTCAAAAAATGTGTACCGTATATGATTCTTCTGTAATGTTGTCATCGAAAGTGTAAGAACTTCAGATAATTGTTACGGAGTTATTCTTAATTCCCACTACATGTGCAGTAGTGCCAAAATTGATGTAACTGAACTGTAGCATCAACGGCTTTGCTATATGAACTATAAATGTTTGTCTAAACTCGCCAAGAAGAAATTTGTAAATGGCTTACTTAAACTTGAAAATACTGATACCACATACTATGGCCCATGTCAACAAGGTAAACAGATAAGAGTTCCTCATAACATACTTCTAGGATTTTGACAAGCAAGCCACTTGAATTACTCTATATAGACTTAATGGGACCTTCTAGGACCAAAAGTCTTGGTGGTAAACGGTATATCTTGGTTGTAGTTGATGATTTTTCTCGATACACATGGATTGAGTTGTCGAGTCTTATCATCTCATTGTGCAAAAGGCTTAGAAATGAGAAAGGGTTTACCATATCATGAATTCGTAGTGATCAGGACAAAGAGTTTGAAAACTCTAATCTTGAGAACTTCTGCTTAGAAGAGGGAATCCAACATGAGTTCTCCTCGCCTGTCACTCTACAACAAAATGGGGTAGTTGACAGAAAAAATTGTGTGTTTCAAGAAATGGCAAGAGTCATGTTTCATGGTAAGGATCTAGCTATGCATTTCGGGGGGAAGCCATCAACACTGCATGTCACATTGTTAACATGGTTTATCTTATACATAAAACTGATAAGACACCATATGAAATTTGGAAAGGTAAACGGCTAACTGTTAATTACTTTCGTGTGTTTGGCAGCAAGTGCTATATATTAAGAGATAGAGAAAATTTGGGCAAGTTTGATCTAAAAGTGATGAGGAAATTCTTCTAGGTTATTCCAGAAATAGTCGAGCCTATCGTGTATACAACTCTCGTACATGGGTTGTGATAGAGTACATCAATGTAGTGGTGGATGATATTTGTAGTGAGGGGGGAGACTGGAAGCAATGTGGTGGAGCTGGAACACCTGGGTGTTGATCTTATCATGGTAGTTGAACCTAAAGAAACCTCTGTTCGCGATTCCACATGTGCTTCTAATGGTTTAGATAGTCCTACTAAGGAATCCACATTTAATGATAAACCTGAACCTCCTAAAAAAACCTCGTCCCGCGTTAAGTCGAATCATCTTAAAGTGAATATTATAGGGAATTTGGATGAATGAATGAGACTCCGTAAGAGGGTTTTGAACAATTTGACATATGCTAGTTATATGTCTCAGATTGAGCATAAGAAAGTAGAAGAATCTCTTAGGGATGAATTTTGGGTTAACGCAATGCATGAAAAGCTAAATAAGTTTGTAAGAAACAAAGTTTGAGATTTAGTTCCTAGGCCGGCTGATTGTAATGTTATAGGCACTAAGTAGATATTTAAGAATAAAACTGATGATCAAGGTACTATAACTAGAAATAAGGTTAAGTTAGTAGCCCAAGGATATACTCAGGTCGAAGGAGTTGATTTTGATGAAACATTTGCCCTGGTAGCTAGGCTTGAATCCATTAGAATTATTCTGGTTGTTGCCTGCACTTTAGGTTTTAAATTATATCAAATGGATGTCAAGAGTGCTTTCTTGAATGGAATACTTCAGGAAGAAGTCTATGTTGTGCAACATAAAGGGTTTATTGATCCTAAATATCCACATTAAGTTTATAAGTTGAATAAAGCTTTATATGCTCTGAAACAAGCTCCCAAAGCTTGGTGTCATAGGTTTACTGCATATCTCATGAAACATGATTTCTCGAGAGGTGGTATAGATAGATCTTATTTATAAGACGTATTAAAGATACCATCACGATAGCTCAGATCTACGTCGATGACATTATCTTTGGTTCTCCTATTGATTCTCTTGCTCATGATTTTACTGAATGTATGAAACAAGAATTTGAGATGAGTATGATTGGAGAATTAAATTACTTTTTAGGGCTACTGAATCATTCAATATATCTCAGCTGCTTCATTTTCTTTATTTAGCATTGTTTACTTACATGGTATCAGAGCATTCATGACTACCATTGCCGATATGAATTCTGCTGGTAGTGAAAATACAAGTCCACTTCACACCCCTGACCTTTCTGACTTTTATAGGTTGGATAATTTTGATAATCCAGGGACTATTTTGGTTACAAAATTACTAACTATGGACAACTATCCTACTTGGTCAAGGGCACTCCGGCCGCACTTTGAGTAAAGAACACACTCAGTTTCATCAATGGAGCATTGCCCAAACCAGAATCTTCCAATGTTTTTTTTATCTGTAGGAAAGGTGTAATGACATGGTGGTGTCATGGATCCAAAATGCCATATCCCCATCTCTTAGATCCAGTGTTGCATTCATGGATGATGCAATTGAGATATGGACAGAGCTTAAGGATTGATTTTCTTACCAAAATGGGCCTAGGATTTATGAACTGAAGAAAGCTTTGGCTGATCTGGAACAAGAAAATGACAACGTGAGCATTTACTATGGTAAGCTGAAGACAATTTGGAATGAATTATCATTTATGATCCTATACCTGAATGTAGCTATGGACAATTGAGGGTATTGGTCGATAGACATCAGCGTGATTGTGTGATAAAATTCCTGATGGGAATGAATGAAATATATGATAACACAAGAGCTCAAATCATGATGATTGATCCCCTTCTCCCAGTGAACAAGGTTTTTTCCTATATACAACAGCAAGAGAGACAGAAACAACTTGTCTCTACTGCTGTAAATAATGAGACCATTGCAATGACAACTGGGAAGTACTATGGAGATAACAGAACACTCAGTTATGAGAAATTGTATATCACTGGCAGGAAGGAGATACCATATTGTGCACATTGTGAAATCCCTAGACATACCTTGGATAAGTGTTTCAAAGCAGGGAATACTGAAGCACCTATATGCACATACTGGAACATGACAGGACACACTGTGGAAAAGTGCTTTAAGCTACATGGCTATCCTCCAAACTATAAGCTGTATAAAGTCCAGAGAAGAGAATGGAGTCTTGCATATCAGTCAAGTGCAATGTAGGAGGAGAATGAGAGACCAGTTTTTGTAACCAAGGGACAATATGAAGAATTCCTTGCCTCATTTCGACCCAATGATAACTCACAGACTTCTGCCAATCATGTCCGGACTATTAATAAGTCAAAGATCAATTCTCCATCTACCTTGTCTGGTAAGTCCACTTGTTTATCCACCTTTTATAATTCTACAAGTACTTCGTGGATCATTCACATAGGTGCAACAGATCATATGATCTGTAACGCCAACCTCTTTACTACTATTGAATCAAGGACTTCCATCTCAGTTAAATTTCCCATTGGAGAAGTAGTTTCAGCTACACATTCTGGTGTAGTGCGAGTTACTGATTCATTACTTCTCAAGGATGCATTATGTGTCCTTACTATTCATTTTAATCTAGTATTTGTTAAAAGATTAACACAACAACTACCATGTTGCCTAATATTCTTGTCTGATGCCTGCTATATACATGACCTTTTGTCTTGGAAAACGATCGGGAAGGGTGAAATATAGCGTAGCCTGTATCGATTCCTGTTCCACAAGATCCCATCCACAGCTCTAATGACTACCTTATCAGCTCTTAATCTTAGGCAACCTTCTATTACAGCTTCTGTAGTTAACTCTGACATTCAGTCACATTTGTGGCACTATTGTTTAGGACATATATCAGATTCTAGAATGAAACGTATTCCAGATGAATCTATTGTTTCACATTATAAGAATGCTAGCAACATTCCTTGTTTTATCTGTCCTTTGGAGAAGCAACACAAGAACCCCTTTCCCATAAACACATATAAAACTAAACAACTCTTTAACATCATTCATTGTGACATCTGAGGTCCATGTCCCACTATAGCTCATGATGGTTCTAAATACTTTCTTTCTATGGTGGATGCTTTTTCACTAGCCACTTGGGTATATATGCTTAAAAGAAAGTCAGATGTTAGTCACTGCATTAAGGTATTTATTCAAATGGTAGAAAATCAATTCCAAATTTCAGTAAAAACCTTGAGAAGTGACAATGGACCTGAATTTAAACTAACTGATTTTTACAATCTAAAAGGAATCATTCATCAAAGGAGCTGTGTTGAGACCACTCAACAAAACGGTATAGTTGAAAGAAAACATCAGCATTTGATGAACATACCAGAGCATTGAAATATCAATCTGGTCTTCCTCTATTTTATTGGAATAAATTCATTATTATTGCCACATACCTTATAAATAGAACTCCCACACCATTGCTTCAAAACAAGTCACCATTTGAGTTGCTATTCCAGCTCACACCAACCTATTCTCATCTTAGAATTTTTGGATGCCTCTGCTATGCCTCCACAATGGTATATGGGAGAAGAAAATTTGATCCTAGGGGGCGCCAATGTACTTTCCTAGGATATCCTTTTGGAGTTAAAGGCCATAAAGTAATGGATTTGCATACAAAGGCAATTTTTATATCTAGGGATGTAGTATTCCATGAAACATATTTTCCTTACAAACAGGCTACAAAACCCATTGATGAGACAAAGTTTGTCTTCACCAAGCCACTTCTAGACAATACATACTATACACCTGAACCAATACCAGATACAATAACTCATTCACATGAAACACACACACACCTGATCAGAACATTCCTCCTAATAATACACCCCAATCGTCAACTCTCGCATCACTCATCAGTCGAAAATCCACAAGAGTCAAAAGGGCTCCCCAATGCTTGCAGGATTTTCACTGCCATCAGGGCACATCAGCTCAACGATCCTAATCTTCTCTCAAACGAAGTCTCTAAAATTTGCAGGCAATGCCTTTCCCCTTTCTAATATTATATCTTATCATAAATTACACCTCGATTTAAAGCATTTACAACCTTGATTTGCACACACTTTGAACCTAGTACCTATCATCAAGCGGTGAGTAATCCTAATTGGTGTAAGGCAATTAATTTAGAAATAGAGGCCCTTGAGTTGAATAAAACCTGGACTCTAATTGATCTTCCACCCGGAAAGGTAGAAATTGCCTATAAATAGGTGTATAAGCTGAAATATAATCCAGATGGAAGCATTGAAAGGTACAAAGCAAGATTTGTAGCCAAATGATATACACCAAGAGAAGGGATAGACTACAATGAGACCTTTTAACATGTTGCAAAACTGGTAACTGTTAGATGCTTGTTGGCTATAGCAACAGTTCAGAATTGGCATTTATAACAATTTGATGTAAGCAATACTTTCCTACATGGGGTGTTACATGAAGATGTCTATATGAAGAAGTCTTCTGGCTACTCAAAAGGAGTTCCTAATCAGGTTCGTAGGCTATTGAAAAGCATATATGGCCTAAAACAAGCCTCAAGACAAGGTATTCCACATTCTCTGTAGCACTTATCCAATTTGGTTTTTCCCAATCCAAAGTTGACTACAGTCTTTTCACTATAGCAACAAATCATTCCTTCACAGCCTTACTTGTCTATATAGACAACATTGTCATAGCTAGCTCCAATTTAGAACAAATAGATGCAGTTCAGAGATTTCTCAGTAGCAAATTCAGAATTAAAGCTTTGGGTGATTTGAAGTATTTTCTTGGTCTTGAAGTTGTAAGATCAAACAAGGGAATTTCCATCTCTCAACGCAAATATACCTTTGACTTGTTGGCCGATATAGGTCTTCTTGGGACTAAACCAGTTAAGCTACCCATGGACCAGAACTTGAAGTTGGGAAAGGACACAGGAGTGGCACTACCTGATCCCACAATTTACAGGAAACTAATTGGGAAGTTGATGTATCTATCACTGACTAGACCTGATATATGCTATTCCATTTAGAACCTTAGCCAATATATGGAAGCTCTTACTTACACACACCTTGCTGCAGCTCACAAAGTAATCAAATATCTCAAGTTAGCACCAGGACAATGTCTCTTGTTTCCATCATGATCCTCATTAACCTTTCGAGCTTTTTGTGACTCTGATTGGGCAGCTTGGCCTAATTCTCGAAGGTCAATTACTGGCTATTGTATATTTCTTGGGAATTCACTAATCTCTTGGAAATCCAAAAATTAAAGTGTAGTGTCTCGATCATCCGCTAAAGCAGAATACAGGTCAATGGCCAGCACATGTTGTGAGATCACATGATTAAAGTATATTCTAAAGGATTTTCAGATCATCATTCCCAACCAGTTAACTTGTATTGTGATAACCAGGCAACTTTACATATTGCCTCCAACCCAATGTTCCATGAAAAAACTAAACACATCGAGTTGGATTATCATTCAATATAGTTGAATTTTTGTCTTGTAAAATAATTGTTTTAGAGAGGTTAAAATAGGAAGAAAGTTTGAAAAAAGAAAAAAAACTACTGATTTGGTGGGTTGGGAAATATGATCCAAACTACATGTGTTTTGGATTATTTTTTAAACTATCTAGAACTAGCGTTCCAAAAAGCTAACAAGCATTGATTTTTTCAACATCATAAATGGTGTCATAAAAAAAGATCAAAATAAGTGGGAAAAAAACTCCGAAGTAGTGACAATCCATGGAACGCTTTGGAGACGCTCTATTAAATAGACACTCAGGCCTAAAATTAGTTTCCAATTCATCATGTGGATAGCTATCTAGATATCTTTATTTTTGTAAAATAAAAAAAAATATATTACGTTTAAATCTAGATTGAAAATATAATCTGAAAATAAAATTTTAATTTTGCTAAGTCATAACATCTAACGGAGCTTTTAAATGAACTTTAGAAATTGTCAATTTTTTATCTGCCATACCATTTAATAAAATACCGACAACATTGCATGGGATATAAAAGAATTTTGATACAATTTATTTTTGCTTACATGAAATAATTTTTTTAATCAATTCACGATAGTATTGGAGAAAATGTAAAATTAGTCTTCCATGATTCTATGAATTGCTATCTAAGTGTCCTTTATGTTTTTTTAATTAAAAATAAAATTATATCTAAATCTAGATATGAATTTAAATTTGTAAAGGAATATTGATTTTTCTAGTCATTACGTTTGAAGGAGCTTCTGAATCTAGATAGAGCTCTAGACATTGTATTTTTCTCTACCACATCATCTTGATGAAGTTCTTGTCAACTTGCATTGAAGAGGAATTTTTGAAACGCTATCAATTTTTGATTATGTGGCGCAACTTATTGAGCAATTTCATGATGCATGGCAGATATTCCAAGTAAAGTAATCTAACACAAATTTATGTGGAATTAAATGATAGGTCCAATTAAACGAGTTATAAATCCTTACAATATACAATTAGACTGTCATCTAATGACAAGTTTCCACTTATACTACTTGCTAGATAGAAGTATTTCCACATATAAGTACAACTTAGAAAATGTGAAGACACAATGATGTAACTTATCACGGTGTCAAGAATGTATTAGAAAGAAGTGCAAGGATGTCTAAAATACGCTGAGGATATCAAATCCGAAATTCAAAGTGGTAGCTGTATAGAGAATAAAAATTATATCTAAAGTTAGCTGTTAAGTTAAAAGACTAGGACATGCATTTTTATTATTACGAAATTTTAAAAGGAGTAGGTTGTTCATTCTCTTGTGAAAATGATCTTTTCTATATTTTGGGTTATTTTTCTAAATTATATATTATTGTCTAGTTCGTGTAGAAACAAACTTAGGAAAATTTGCTAAAACTTATTGTTGGAGAAATTTTCAAAAGAATTCCATCTAGACATGGTAGATTAAATAAAAAATGGATATACAAGTCAATGAGTATTGAATTAACACGGAGACAAGATGGGGAACAAAAGAATTGGCTTTTGGCCAACTTGATGATCAATCTACTGTGTACGCTAGCGACTATTACACCTGTACTGGCATGGCACTGCACCTATGCTGCCTGGATGGCACATATCTTGCTGAAAATGGTGAGCACACTGCTTTGTAGCGTAGGTGCAATGTCAGCTGGCGTACTTTTTTTTTTTCTTTTGCTAAGCGATACTAATGGTACTTTTTTAGTCCCCAACAGGTTTAACTGGTTATTTTTTTTTTTTTTATATAATTCAACTCCAAAAGACACCTATGAAGTGTTGTGACTCTGAAGAAGAGGTGTAATTCAATTTCTATAAAAAGTCTGAATGGTTCTTTGATCAATATACATGAAATATAAACCAAATCTTTTTTTCTCTACCATTTTCTACAATTTCTTGCATCCAAACTACCAATTTTTGTGCATTATTTCTTCTTAACGATTGGTTGTACTTCATCATATTGTAGACATAAATTACAGACTTTGAGTTTAAACTTCAAAATCTTTGATGTTCGGGTTGTCTTCAAGGGTGCAGAACAGAAAGAACACTAAAACACTTCATTGTATCGTGGAGGCTTATTTGTGTTCTCATAACTGAATTGAATGGGCAAATAACGTCGTAAGGAAAGTGTCATCACACATCTTGAAGGCAGGTTTGACAAAGTCCGGGGTTCTTCACTTTTCATCATCTAGTTCTACTCCTTCCCCTTGTGATTTTTGAAGACGTCCTCCAACAATCTGGAGACGTTATTTCAAGTTTGCTATAGCACATCTAGTGACTTTGTTATGAGATTTCGAATTAGACTTGGTGAAGTTGAAAAGGTCCGATTGTGCTAATTTTTGAAGGTGGCAAAACGTTGGGAACTTCACCTTCTTCTTCACAACCCTCAATGTGGTGTATTTGCTTACAATTTCAAGGCCTGAAGAGGCGAAAGAGGAACCATTGGCGAAAACAAGAGCTAGATGAAAATAGGACCAATGTTATGAAACAAACAAGATACCAGAATCGCTGTGATACCACTTGTTGTGAAACAACCAAAATATCTCATGTTAAAAGAAATATTAATATGCCTGGATCGCTTTTAGCAATGTTGAAAATACAAAAATTATGTATTGTTTGAATACCACTTGATGAAACCAACCACCGGAATGAATTGTTGAAGTTATCTAGTAAATAATAAAGTATTAGATCAAGCAAAAGAATAATAAAGATAAAAAATACAACAGAGGAATTAAGAGATTTTATTAACTCAAGAATAATGGAGAAGAGAGATTTTATTAACTCAAGAATTAAGAGATTTTATTCTAGTAATCTATTTTCTCGCTCTTATAAATTGTATAAAAGAGCCTAATATTTATAGATAATATATAGGGGACGTTCAAATCCTATTAGTAGAGTTGTTGATGAAGTAAGATGTCAAAAAATCGAGTTCAAAACGAAAAAGGAGAGAAAAACACGAAAAACTGGAACGACAAGGTGTCACTGCAGTGATGGTCGTTCTGCCAATTTTTTTTTTTTTGTTCCCAAATTGTTTTCTCCATCCCGAACTTTTCTTCAAGTCCAATACCAATTTCTAACTCTTAATGGGCTTCCAAAATAGAATTTCAACTTGACATAGGACTCCAATAGCATTCCAAACTTGAATTCTCCTTGACGTGCACTTCAATTAGAATTCTTTAATATTTCAAACAAGGAATTTGAGTCACATCCAAATTCTTAACAATCTCTACCTTGACACGAATTCCACTAATGAATGTACTGTCTTCTTCAACAATAACCAAAAAAATTAATTTCTCTAATAAAACACAATACTCCACATCTTCCAATGAATCCAAATACTCTCTTGTAGAATTATCTCAGATTCCCAAAAATCATAATGATTTTATAATTTATCAAAATGGGCTGTAACACACCCCAAAACAGAATCAAACCCAAATGCTTTTAAAGAAGGCCCCTTGCTAGATTTTACACTAGGGAAGGACCCAAAAAAATTTTCTAGTGCGGGCGGTATTAGTAAAAAAAAAAAATTATAACATAAACATTATACTAAAATGAAATACCTTACAATTGTTCTTTACGAGTTTTCATACTTTGATATCTTTGTACAATCGCCACATTATCAATCTTTAAGAATATATCTTTCGCCACATAAATAATAAGGCTATCATTCATCCACTCATCTCCAATTCGATTGCGCAATCTATCATTTACAATGTTCATGGCAGAAAATACCCTCTCTACCGTAGCAGTAGCAACCGGAAGAATTAGTGCCAAAGTCAAAAGCTTGTAAACCATTGTATATGATCTGCTCTTACTTGTCAAAACTAAATTCTGTGCGAGAGCACTGAGACCATTTAAATCTTCAAACTCTTTGCTAGAGAGGACATAAAAATATGTAATTATCAAGTTGATCATCAAGTGTGAATAGATCTACTTTCGAAAATCTTATGGATAAAACTTAGCAAATTGAGTCAACTTTCTTTTATCAAAAGCAGAGAATGAATTTTGTGGACACAGATAAGCTACACAAAGGAATAACTCAGTATTTACCTTTGAGAAACGATCATTCAATTCTTGAAGTTGCATATCTATGACAAAATAGAATAAATCTACCCGAAAGGGATGCAAGTTGGTCATTTGTGGACGATTACGATGAGGGAAACCATTATGTGCAGAACGCATAAACATAGCATTCATGTTTGGAACATCAATATAATGATGCTCACAAAAAGAAGAAACATGTTGCAAGAAAGAATCTCACCCATCATCATTCATAAGTTGGAGTCTCCTTTTACAAACTTTCACCATGTCCATTGCATTGACAATGTCTTGATCTTTCTTTTGTAATGCCTTTGACAAATCATTTGAAATCCCTAACATACTTTTCATTAAATGTAGATTAAATGCAAAATCAAATGATTGTATTGACTCCAATAAATTGAATGCATCACTTTTTTATCACAAGTACTTGATCCATCTTCAACAATTATTTCAAGTACATCAATAACATCCATACACATGCTAATCAAGCTAACCAAAGAATTATAATGTGATCCCCAAAGGGAAATCACCTGAACGCTGAAGAGTGGTTTCTTGATTAAGGCCCTGTCCATTTAAAATATCACCATTCTCTAATGCCTCAACAATAAAATCTGATTATTTGTTCTTGAAAAAGATTACAACGTTTAGACGATGCTCCAACATTATTTACCACATTTGCAACCACACGAAAGAAATCAGTAATCGGCATATTCTTCTTTGACACAACTACAAGAGCTAGTTGAAGTTGATGAGCAAAACAATGAATATAAAAGGCACAAGGGTTCTCATTTAAAATGAGTGCTTTGAGATCATTGAACTGACCTTGCATATTACTTGCCCCATTCTAACCTTGTCCCCGTAAATTAGAAATGCTTAAGTTATATCTAGAAAATTTCTTATCAATAGCAACCTTGAGTGTGACAGCTGTGGTGGTGGACACATGTTCAAGGCCTATGAAACGTTCATTTACAAGCCCATTTTTCACATAATATAGCACAACTGACATTTGCTCCTTCGTTGATACATCACGAGATTCATCAACTAAGATAGAAAATAATTTATCACAAATATCTTTGATAATAACATTTATCGTTTCAGTAGCACAAGCACGTACTATACCCTTTTGTATCTTAGGGGATGTTAATTTGCAATTTTGGGGTGCATTTTCAAATGTCCCGACCTTAACCTCATGATTATGATCAGCTAGAAATTGTAATTGAACTAGAAAGTTACCTAGATTCAAAGAATTCTTAGATTCATCACTGCCCCGAAATGAATGCCCTTGTCTCAGCAAAACTTGAACACAATCAATTGATACAATAAGACGGACACGATATTCATTTCTCATTTGTTCTAACTGTTTACAGAAAACCGTTTGAATGTGTTGTCTTGATTCATCAAAACTTCACACTTAATGCGAGCTTGATTATGTGAACTATTATGCTTTCCAACATGAGTACCAAGCCTCTTTTTATCTTTCCAATACGTGAATCCTTCACCAACAAATGAGTCACCTCCACCTTGTTTCCCACTACTTGTTTTAAAAAGATAACAATACAAGCAAAAAGCTACCTCTTTTGCCAAACTATACCCCAACCAACCATTAAACTCGTTAAACCAAAAAGCTGCCTCTTTTGCCTCACGTTCTGGCAAAGCGAATTCAAATAAGTGAAATCACAACAAGAGATTGATGAAAAGATAATGAAGAAAAGATAACAGGCACTTCAAATTTTTAGTGAGAGTTTAATGAAAAATATGAATTGTCATCGTCGTGTAGGAAATGGAGATAATGTTTTGGTGAAGATCAAAAGATGATTGGAGAAAAAGATGGTTTCTTTCTTTCTTCTCTGCTCAATTTTTTTTTAAAAGATTTGAGAGGTTTCAGATTAGGGCAGTTTTTGGCCAAGGTAGTGGCCTTGCTTGCCTTTGGCCCGGGCCAGCTCTGGATAACTTAACTAGTTGATATTGATTTGAGTAAATCATTACACAAGATTAGTGGACTAAAATTATGGGTTTGCAGACTTTTTTAAGTGTAAACCGACATCTTGGTGTACAGGCCCCCTCACAAGAGGGGGACCCTCGATTTTTTTATTGGGTCATGGGCCTCCCTCTTGTGAGGGGGTTTGTACATTCGGGTGTCAACCTCGATGTACAAATAGCAAAACCCTTAAAAATTATCTATGACTATGACATGTTACAATTTGTATACAACCATATCCCATGTTAGGTACCGATTAAAATTTAGATTTTAATTTAAGTCAAAATCAACAATTAATTTTAACCACATATTTTATAGGTCCCACAATTTTTCAACTGTACGTTTCATCAACTTTTATCAAAGTCTACCAATCTTATTTTAATTCCCACCAAACAAAGGTTAAACAGGAATTGAGACGGAAGACACATCTAATCATCAATGATGAAAGCTCAATCTAACGCTTCAAGATTTTAAGTTCAATAAGTAAAACACATTAATAGGTGATTGCAGGCACTATTCATTCTGTCCTTAGGTAAGTGTGCTTGGTACCCGGAATAATAATGGAAATGATAAGCCCTTGTTTGATGATTTTTGTTTTTTTTTCAAAACTCTTTTTTGTATATACTTATTTTCAATCACATGTTCACACAATAAAATATTCTGTACGTAAACTCAAATTTATTTTCTACTTTTTAACAACACGTTCTTCAAAAATTCACTATTCGAAACATTATATTTATCAATTAATGACCATCAAATAGGGGTTAAGTTACTTATGGTTTGTTTGGTTCGTGTTTCAATTTTTTGTTTTGAATTCATTTTCATTTTCTATTTCGGTGATCTATTTTAAGGTTTCTAAAAACGCATTTGGTTTGTCGTCTTGAAAAATGATTTCTTAAAATAAAAACTAGAAAATACGTTTGATTTGAAATTTTGAAAATGTTATTTTGACATTTTATTTAATGAAACTTGATTATTCGGTAAACATAGAAACCTTTTATGTTAATGTATTATCAAGGAATATATACATTTTAAAGTTATAATCTGACAACATTTTTTCTTGCTACAAATGTAAGATAAAAATAAATAATAAATTAAGTTCAAACTATGGGAAATAAAAAAAAATTAATTGTGTGGACTAAGAATATTTTTGTTTGTGTTCAATTAATTTTTTTTTAGAATTTTATGTAAATAATCATTAAGAGCTTCAACTATTTTTAATTTTTTACATTTTATTTTTTCAAATTTTTTTACCTTTTTAGTATTTAACAATTTTATTTTTTGAATTTACTTTTCTGTAAGATTACTTTTTTAAAATTTTATTTGTTGGAATTTTATATTTTTCTTTTATAAAATTTTACAATTTATTTAAATAAAGGGCTTGTTTGAACCCAATTTTTTTTTTTTTTTTTTTTCAAAAATGCATTTTGCAATTGTGTTATGATGGAGAATGTGTAGCTAAAAAATAAGAAAAAATTTTGGATTTCTATATAATATTATTTTATAAAAAATGTGATTGAAATAGGGTTAAATCACTGATTATGAATTCATTTTGATGGAAAAAATGGGCTCAAACAAGGGCTAAATTTTATTTAAACACTTGTTTTCATGTTCTGAAAATACTCAAAACATCAAAAATGCGTTTTTAGTTTTATATTATAAATTTATTATCATTTTAGAAATGTATTTTCAGAAATATCAGGCCAAACATGTTTTAAGTATTTTTCAAAACTGAAAACAGCAAATCAAACGCATCTTTAGCTTTTAATAGACTTTCATAGTGTCGTCTACAAGGTAGCATCGCTAGCTACTTAAGCGTTTGTTTGGCAAATTTATAAAGGTTTATAAATAGAATAGCAAGAGAATTAGTTGTAGATCCCGTAAAATATGTGGGTAATAATGAATGATTTTAATTAATGTTTGACTTTTATTGAATTTATAAATCATATATAAATTTATTTACCAAAAAGAGTGTAAGCATTCACAAAAAATTGAGGATAAGGACACATGGAATATTCACATGCCGATTTATAAGAACGCTTAAGGATATGAAACTTGTGCCTGAGGTGCTTCCGTTAGCCATATATAGCTATTGGTTTAAACATTAATGATGCGAACTTTGTTGTAGGATGTAACTTAGAATTTACACAAGATTTGATACGGATCCCAAGAAAGTTAAAATTAGATGAAGAACCTTGACCCAATGATTTCTTGAATCAAGGATCAAGGCTGAAAGGTTTAACGCCACAAAAATTGAAAATCTTTGATAAGTTCTAGATAATTCAATTAAAAACAAGATTGAAAGTGGTTCCTTACCTTATAATTAATCTCTCAAAAAATGTTGTTCTTGTTTGTGGAATGAATATACCTTATAGGCGGACTCAAAACCCTATTCTACCTTGAAAAATATCAAGAAAATACTAAACAAATAGAGTTTTAATAAAAAAAAATACTAAACTCAGTGTAGAATTTTTATATCGTGAATAGGTATGATATTAATCCCTGTGTGGGCGTGGTTCAACCTTTTTTTTTTCTTGGGTTGTGCAATTTTGATACTTGTGTGAGTAAGGAAATTAAAGCTTGGTGTGGGCATAACTTTTCGAATTGGCTCACCTTCCACAACTTGAATCAAATGCACTAAGTTTGGTTCTTCCTTCATGTCAATCTTGAAACTGTGTCTTGCTAGTTGCACTTGAACTCTTGGCTCACGTAGGTTGAACAAGTCATTTCATGACTTCCTTAATGTTCTTTGCTCTTGATCTTGTTATTGATCCATTTGGAACATGTAAAAGAGCCTTACTAGCTTGTCCTTCATGATTATCATCATTCCATCCCTTTTCAAAGGATTCGACCTCAAATTGTCACCTACATCAAAGAGAAAAAACCAACAACATTAAAAGTAGCACACATAGACTCACATGGAAGTTCTAGATTGTAGACATTATGTCACGCGTTTTCTATAACGTGAATTTATGCCGCAAGTGTACGGTGTCAAGTTTTGTAATATAGTATGAAAGTTAGGATGTCGAACCCACAGAGATTGTAATTTAATTCCACTAAGTACTATAATTATGCAACTTCTATTTTATCTAGACAATTGATGAATGATTGGTTGATTGTTTTAAACTAAAGTAATGAAATTGGTTAAGATAAAATTGAGGAATATAAATTATCAAAATGAAGAAACTCAGGGAATGATTTCACCAATTTTCAATTATGATTCAATGATATCAAATTATCCAATATTTAAAAGTAGAATTCAATTGTATTTCTCTCCCCTCTCTCGAGTGCCGGCTAGAAATTAATCCTACAATTCAATCCCAATATCTCTATTCCGAATTAAAGCCTAGAATTTAGCAAAGTCCCAATTCTTTTGTGAAGTAAGCTTCATAGATTTTACACTTTCTCTCGAAACCCATAAAACCTACGTTGTGTCAATCCTATGATCACGCCTAAATTCTCCTCTCTCGAGTGCCGAAATTGACTAGCATCTATTCATTCAATTATTGATCAGGTATTTGAAAGCAATAAATTCATGACACAATTAAATATATTTGGAAAATCAAACATAAATAATTATAATATAATTAAATCATAATCTCAAGTTCGGCTACATCAAACCCTAACTAAATTATTTAGTTCATGAAAAAATTCATAAAATCTAAACAATCTACAATGAAAAACATAAATGAGGAGGTAAGAAAAACTCTTTTTGGAGTGTTGATCGAAATCCCCTTTGATGTTTCCACCCTTTCTTCACTTGATTTCTTCAAATCATTCTTCTTATTGTTCTTGAAGATTTAGCCGTTTCGTATCTTTTTCCTCCTTCTCCAACCTTTCAAATTAGGTCTTTATGGTGATATTTATAGTGTCCACAAGTTGTAAGACGGAATAGGGTTGGACCGGGTCGAAAATCTTTTAAAATTTTCAAGTTTCTTCTTTCTTGGGTCGGGGCGCCGCGTATTCTGCTGATTTTCAGCATTGTGGGCGCCAAGGCTCCCGGTTCGCTGAAATTCAGTTTACTCTTCCTTCAGTATTTTTAACATAGCTCTTTCTCCTAATATCCGATTGAGGTGATTCAAGTTGCGTTGAAAAGCTAACTCGAAGGCCTACAACTTTTCTTCAGACATCATTCTCCAATTCAATCGTTTACTATATCAAAAATGAGTCTCAATAAGACACTAAAAATCTGGAGCAAAACTTTTCGGTTGTAAATTGATTTGTGATCATATTTTGACTAAATTTGATCCTTTTGACATCTTTCCTCATCCAATTGGCTCTGATCACTCTCAAATCTTCATCGTGAGGTTTGGTATAACTTTTCAATATTTGTACTTTAGTCCCCAAACTTTAGATCTCTTACAATTTAGCCATTTCCTTTCCAACTTTTGTTTATTTTCTTCAATCTCATCAACCTACATCACAACATCAAAACACAAATGAAAACACTCTAAAACTCTCTCAAGGATGACAAAATAACGAATTAAGTGATATAAATATCATGAGTGTAGAACACTCATCACATTATCATTAATTTTCTCAAGAACTTAAAAAAAAAAATTCTTTCAGCAAGTGCACCCACACCTGATTACTTGGTTCAAATGTTACACGTCTACTTCCTTTATTAGCTTGAGAAACATAATGTTCATTCCTCTTTTCAATTTGAAGATGAAATTTCTCATTGATTGACCTTACTATTTCACCATTCTTCTTCCCATCTATACTACATCTTTCATCCATAGGTAAAAAAAATTAAATTCAAAGGAGTTAGTGGATTAAAATCATAGATAATTTCAAAAGGAGAATAAGTAGTAGAATGCATGACCCTATTATATGCAAATTCTACAAATGGTAAACAATCCTACCAACTTTTTAAATTTTTATTGACTATATTGCGCAAAAGTTGAGTAGTGTTCTATAAACTGACTCGATTTGCCCATCTATTTGTCAATGACATGTAGTAGAAAATAATAATTTGGTCCTCGACTTTCCCTATAAATTTTTTCAAAAGTAACTAAGGAACTTAACATCCCTATCAGACACAATACTCCTAAGTATATTATGAAGTCGGGTTATCTCTCCGAAGAACAAATTTGCAATGTTCGTCACACATGGAATGAAATGTGTCATCTTACTAAACCTATTCACAATCAAGAATATGGGAATCTCCACCCCATTTAGTTTTAGGCATCCCAATACTAAGTCTATAAACACATCAATCCATGGGTCACTAAGAACAGGTAAGGGTGTATAAAAGCACAGTGGTAAAACCTTAGGTTTGGCCTTCTTACAAGTAATGTATCTATTAAAATGTTATTAACATCATTTCTCAGTCTATGTTAATAAAAGTGCTCATGCAACATATCTAAAGTTTACAAAACACTGAAATGTGCCATCAAACCTCCATTATGTGCTTCACGCACTAAAAATTCATGCATGGAATAATTAAGCACATATAATTTATTTTCCCTTAAAAAATAAACATCATGCCTATAAAATTTATCTACTACACCTTTATCATATGACATATATATGTTAGAAAAATTTGCATCATTGGCATACATATCTTTAACATATTCAATTTAAGCATTTTGGCACTTAAGGAAGTAAAAAAGCACATACTTCTGGGATAATACATAATCAACTATATTATCTCTGCCTTAGTTATAACGAATGACATAGGAAAAAGTCTTAATAAACTTCATCCATCTCGCATGCCTTTTGCTCAACTTATATAGGCCCTTTAAATATTTCAATGATTCATGATCGGTATGTATTACAAACTCATTTGTCCATAGATAGTGTTACCATGTCTCCAAATTTCAATAAGAGCATATGACTCTTTGTCATATGTAGGGTATTTTAAAGCTATCCCGCTTAAATTTTCGCTAAAAAGGCTATTGGTTGCCTGTCCTGCATCAAAATGGCTCTAATTCCTATTCCTAAGGCATTATATTTAATCTCAAAAGTTTTGTCAAAGTTAGGTAGTGTTAAAATAGGTATAGTACACACCCATCCTTAATGATATTAAATACGTTTTTCTTTTTAATGTCCCAATGAAAATTAACACTTTTTTTTCACAATTTCATTGAGTGGTGTGATAAGGGTACTAAAATCTCTAACAAAACACCTATAAAAGTTAGCTAAATCATGAAAGTTTGTTACTTCAGTTATGTTTTTTGGCTTTGGCCACTCCTTGATGGTTTTACCTTCTCTTCATCCACTTTAATACACTTTGCAATAACAACGTAACAAAGAAAAATTACTTTTTCGATGCAAAAGTACACTTCTTAGAATAAGCAGAGTAACAAGCACATATCTCAAATATTCAACATGCTCATCTAAACTCTTGTTATATACTAGAATATCATCAAAATAAATTACTACAAATTTTTCTATGAATGCACACAAAACATGGTTCATTAATCTCGTGAAAGTACTAAGTGCATTAGTAAGACCAAAAGGCATAACTAACCACTCATATAATCCATATTTAGTCTTAAAAATAGTTTTTTCATTCATCTCCTTCTTGTATCCTAATTCGGTGATAGCCATTTTTAAAATCTATTTTACTAAAAATACACGGCCCATGCAATTCATCAAGTATATAATCTAATCTTAGTATGGGATGACGATACTTTACCGTTATATTATTGACTACCCCGTTAGTCAATGCACATTCTTCACATCTTATCCTTTTTAGGCATAAGTTGTGTTGGCACCACACATGGACTCATTCTCTCCCTCACGTACCATTTCCTTATCAACTGCTCAACTTGCCTATAAAGCTCATTTTTCTCTTTGGAATTACTCATATAGGCTAGTCATTTGGAATAATAGCTCCAAATACAAAAATCAATTTGATTTTTGATGCCTCTAATAAGTAGTAACCCACTAGGCCTATATTCATTGAACACGTCATCAAATTCTTATAACAAAGAAATTGACAAACTAGGAAGGGTTTGGTTAGTTTCCTTAAGATTAAGGAAGGATTTCTTGTACACCAACAATATAAAAGGCTGTTTTTCCTTGAAAGCCCTTTTAATCTCGTTATCTTTTGCAAAAGAACTCACTTTTGTTTTCCCTTTCTCTTTACAGGCTCTCTATCTTTTTTCTTTTGTAGCTCTACTATTTTTTCCTTATTTTCAGCCACCTCTTTGTTCCTCTTACTTTTTTTCTTGAAGTTTCAATCTCAATCTCATTTTTCCGCACTTTCTTTTTTTTTTCCTCACATTTTAACTTCAATTGGTTTGTTTGGTGTTAAAGAAACAAGAGTAATTGATTTCCCATCTTTAACAAAGTTGTACCTATTTTTAGACTCATCATGTATCACCTTCATATCATACTGCTATGGCCTTCCCAACAAAATATGCTTAGCATGCATGGGAGCCACATCACATGTCACCTCATCTCTATACCTTCTAATAGTAAATCTCTCCAAGACTTGCTTGTTAACCTTGACTTGCCCACATTCATTCAACCACTACAACTATAAGGTCTAAGATGTTTTAGCATAGACATGCCTATGACATGTAAACTCGAATCTTTGACATGTTATCGTTGTACAAACACACGTGACCAATTTTATTTGATTTATAACCTTTGAAAATTTATATGTGATCTATGCCTAATAACCTGTGACCTATGAAATGTGACATGTGACCTATGAAATATGAAATGTAATATGTGATTTGTGAACATAAATCAGTGATATGTAACTTGTGGAAAATTGATTGTGACCCATGGACAATAACTTGTGACCTGTGAAGTGTAACCTTTGAGGTGTGCATATGATTTGTGAATTGTAATCTACCACATGTGAACATTAATCAACGATATGTGACATGTAGACAATAATATGTGACCTATGAGTTGGTACATGTGACTTGTAACATGTAACAAGTGCACATTGAACTTTGACAACTGAATTATGATGTGTAATAATGGACTTGTCACGTGCAAATAAACATGTGAAAAGTAGCATTCAATTCAAACAACTGCTGAAATGTAAAATGACTAAATTTTCGCCAACATGAACAACAACAATTTCAATATATTGAATTAATAGGCACGATTCCAATACTCATGTAACCTATAACCGATGTCTAATGAAAAAATATTACGAAGTACCATGGCACACAATGCTAAAAAGGTAAAAGAACATGAGGCCAATATACATAAACATTACAAATCGATTTGTCAAATTGATGTTCAACAATCATAAAGTTTTTAACTAATTCAGTAGGTATTCTAGGACTTTCATCCGATGTTGGAATATATGAAGGTGACATATTAGAAAAACCTCATGCATCATATCTTTCATCCCTAATGCTTTTAAATAAGGACAAAAGTTCTGCTTCATCATTTTGAAGACTAATAGAAAGGATGGGTGCGGTGGGCGTTCGACTAATATTTGCACCCAAGCGTTGTGTGTACATTTCGTACATTGAAATTGTTTTCTAAATTTCAATAAGTAATGGGTATGTCAAAATTTAAACAATTTTTATTTTTATTTTTTTAATTATATATTTAGTGCCTCTTAAATTATACATGGGGTCCATCACACTTGCCAAATGAAATAATATAGGTAAGTCTTCCCAGTATTTCCTAAACTTCAATTCCATTGAAAACAATATATCGAAAAAATCGGGGATCATTTTTATATTTTTGAAAACTTTTTGCAACTATGTAAAGGCGTTCAAGAACTCTTGAACTAGTAGGATAGTATACCCTAAATAAGATTTGTGGAATCATAAAAACTTTTCAAAAAATTGATTTTAAATGTTAGTTCCCAATTAGAATCAATCAAAATAAAATCATTGGCATTTCTTACATGCTAGAGTTATAAAATTCCGTGATTAAATGTTCGAAACATTCTCATAATTTTAATAATAAGTAAGTGGAGTTCTATTTATACCCTACATTAGTTATGATTTTTTTTGGGATCTTGACCAACTAGTGCATAGAGTTCTTCAAATGCTTATTTCCTACTTGATAATATGATGATATATACTAGTGCATCCCTAATTCTATCAATTTGATTCTTAATATGTTGTATACCATCTTGCACAATTAAATTAACAATATGGCAAACACAACGAACATGAAACCAAAAACCACCAAAATCGGGATTAAGTACTCTACATAGTTTATCTAAATAGGTTTTTTAACACTAATATTGTCAAATGTAAAAGAACAAAGTTTACTTAAACATTTATATTCACTAATAATTTGCAAGATATAATTAAAAAATTATTAGCATTATGAGGAAAGTCAATTATCTTAAAAGCAATAATTTTTTACGCATCACCCAAAGTAGGTCTATGTAGTGTGCAATTGGTGCTATATAACCTTTTGTATCTATGCCTTTCCATAAGTCTGAAGTCAACGATATAACCATATTTATTTAAATCACTAATCAATTGGTTCTTAGCTCTAAGAAAATAATATATGGTATCACTACGAAGAGTATTTCTACTTACCCTTTTATACCTTGGTTGGAGATATTCCTTCATAATGTTGTGAAATGGTCATTCTCTACTATGCTCAGCGGCAACTCAGCATCAAAAATGAAACTATTCCATCGCGAGTTCTTTCTTTTGAGTACATCCATGTGCTTAGTGTTGAAGAACCTCTACTTGAAGAAGGAGTTCCAAGGCTAGTTGTGTTTGAGATTAACCAACAAGCCCATGTTTGGTCGTACATTTGGCATAGGACGATTAAGGTAGGTAGCACCGATACCTTTTTACAATTTTAATCATGATTTGCAATATTTACACACTGCTTTACACTCTTGGACTCCGTCAGTGTTGGTACTGATTGTAATCAATTTAAAGTGTTCCCAACACTTTGCATTTTTGTTTTCCTTTGCCTTTCTCTTCCCTTTTGCATTGGGAATTTGTAGTTCAGCTTTGCAAGCATCTTCAACGATATCATCCAAATCAATTGGATTAGTACTTTCATGAGCATCGTCAATGTCCATTTCTGGTAAATCGTCGGGGATGGGGACATCGTTGAGACTGATAAATGGATTAGAAAATTGAGTGTGGCGTCATAGGTGAGTGGTGGCTACTAAGCAAGCCCTCAATGAAATCACGAGGATCCATGTGTATTATGTAATAGAATGTTGATTGCAGTAGAGAATTAAGATGAAATGTAAAAATTGGATAATGTATAGTGTAAGGAATAAAATTGAGAGAATGTATATATAATAGAATTGAAATTTGAATGTAATAAATATAATAGAATGTATGTGTATTATGTAATACTGAATGCATGTGTAATTGTGTAGAGTAGAAAAAATGTGGAATAATGAAGGAATTATAGAGAGTAGAAGAAAGATTGTTGAATTTATTGTGAGAAAATGGTTTAGATTAGAGGTATTTATAGAGGAAAAAAAAATTTCAATTGTGACCGGGCATTGTAAACGAGCATAGCTCGTGGGCTTGTGATGCAGGAGGGTTCGAGTCAGACGAAGCCGAGTTGTCAGATAGCTCGTTGATGGCGCTAATGTACCATGAGTTGGCGGATCGGCGTAAGAATGGAAAGTAATCAACGACATTTCCTAATTGGGGCCAATCTTGGACATGTGTTAGTATTTTGACCGTAACTTTGACTACGGTTGTCGGAATCACGCCCGTGACCCCAATTCGGAAAGCTCTTTTCGGTGCGCACGTCGTGGTCACCCAGCTATGCTCGGTGTGCATCGGTATCAAGGCCAAATTCAACTGTTTTTTCTTCCGAATCATCCATTTAAGTTATTTTTTGCCATTTATGGTAATATTTCGGCTTCCTTTTTGTCATAGAATAATTGCTCGATTTGAGCCGGATTTTGGTGATATTGTTTCTTTAATTAAGTATTTTATTTTGGTATGAATAATAGGATTTTGCTATTTTTGGCAAATTTTCGATAGTTGCTATTTTTCTGGCTATTTTAACCCGACTTGTGGGTTATTTTCATTCGGTGGTTGAATAATAAAGATTTTTCTAGTTTTGTCTTTCTGTTTCTCTTGCGTTCTTCTCTGTATTTGTCAATTGGTTCCAGTCCGTAGAATAACCACTATTCTGCCCGGCGTCAGTTTGTATCAAAGCTTCAGCATCTTCTTGGGCTAGATTTCATCGGTCAATCATGGTTGGTGGTCGTGGTCGTGGTCGCAGAGGGCAGGTTCCGAATGAGGAAGTCCCACACCGTGATCGTAACGTTCAGGATGTGACGATTGAAGACTTACAGAGACAAGTTGCAGAGTTAACTCAGCGTTTGGAGGCGTAGGATCGCGGTGACCGCGAACTGGAGGGTCACGAGTCCGATACCAGTTACAAAAACCCGTATCACAACCTTGCTCAAGTCTGGGAGCATCGTGGTCGGGAGGATCGTCATGTAGATTTCGGCTTTTGGGTGGATCTACCAGAATTTTCTAGTACGTTACAGGCTGAAGGTTTTGTTGACTGGCTGAATGAGGTGGAACGTATCTTTGAGTATAAGGAGGTTCCAGATCACATCAAAGTAAGGTTAGTTTCCATAAAACTTAAGGGGAGAGCTTTTACATGGTGGGAGCAGTTGAGACGTTCACGCAGTAGGCAGGGTAAAGCCAAAATCACAGATTGGGAGAAAATGAAGAAGAAGATGAAAGGTCACTTTCTTCCTTTCGGCTATACTCAAACTTTGTTTCAATGACTTCTTTCTCTGAGGCAAGGCATAAGAACAGTTGATGTCTACACAGAGGAGTTCTATCAATTGGTGGCTCGGAATGATCTATCTAAAACGGAAGAACAGATGGTGGCAAGATATTTGGGAGGGTTACGACGGTCCATACAGGATGTCCTCAGCCTTCACTCGATGTGGACTATTTTTGAAGCATATCAGCGTGCACTTGCTGTAGAGAAGCAGCAGAATAAGAGACCGGTGACCAGAAGCGAAGGTAGTCAACCAATTCGCCCTCAAGCACCTCGTCCTACTCAACAGCCACCGCGAGATAATCCTGGTTTGGGTATTAGATGTTTCAAGTGCGGTGAGCAGGGACATCGAGCAACTGATTGCAGGAAACCAGCTAGTCGGACAGGTAAAAATTTCCTAATTGATGAAGAAACTGTAGACGGGATTGAGGAGGTTGTAGAACCCGTATATGACGATGATGAAGATGAAGGTGTGCTGTATGGAGACGGTCATGAGACTCTAGTCTTACACAAGAGTCTATTGACCCCCAAAGGTGATTCAGAGGACGACGGGTTGGGAACGAACATCTTTGACACAACCTGCACGGTAGCAGATAAGGTCTGTAAACTGATCATTGATAGTGGAAGCTGTGAAAATGTAGTGTCTGAAGAAACTGTCCAGAAATTACAGTTGAAGACAGATCGGCATCCCAGGACATATAAATTGTCGTGGTTGAGTAAAGGCAGTGCAGTATCAGTCGAAAAGCGTTGTCTAGTGTCTTTTTCGATTGGTAGGAAGTATTTTGACAATGCTTTGTGATGTTGTGTCGATGAATGCTTGTCACGCATTGTTGGGTCGACCTTGGCAGTATGATCGTAGTGTTGTTCATGATGGGCGAAAAAATACTTATTCCCTTAGCATCAAAGGGAAAAAGGTTGTGTTGGCGCCACGTAGAGAGGAAGTCACTCCTGCCCCGGTAGCTAAAAATGCAAATCTGCTTTCTATGTCCAGGTTTTTTGGAGAGATTGAGCGTAAAGATGTGGTATATGCTCTACTGCCTTGTGAGAATAATACAACAGATGAGAATCCAGATTTACCGGTAGAAGTGCAGCAGATGCTAATGGAGTTCTCTGATTTGATGCCTGAAGATCTTCCTCTGGGGTTGCCGCCTATGAGGGATATTCAACATCAGATTGACTTTGTTCCAGGATCGAGTCTGCCAAACCAACCAGTTTATCGTCTCAGTCCCAAGGAAGCTGAGGAATTGCAGCTACAAGTGGTGGAATTATTGGAGAGGGGTTATATTCGTGAGAGCATGAGTCCATGTGCAGTTCCTGCTCTATTGGTGCCAAAGAAGGATGGTTCTTGGCGTATGTGTGTTGACAGCAGAGCAATCAGCAAGATTACAGTGAAGTACAGGTTTCCGATTCCCCATTTGGATGATATGTTGGATCAGTTATCCGGTTCTAAGGTCTTCTCCAAAATTGACCTTAAGAGCGGATATCACCAAATCAGAATACGACCGGGAGATGAGTGGAAGACGGCGTTTAAGACGCAGCATGGTTTGTATAAGTGGATGGTCATGCCATTTGGACTATCCAATGCGCCCAGCACTTTTATGAGGTTTATGCATCAGGTGTTACGACATTTCATGGGGAAGTTTGTAGTGGTCTACTTTGATGATATCCTCATCTATAGCCCAACGTGGGCATCTCACTTTGATCACCTTCGGGCGGTTTTTGATATGTTGAGGACGGAGTGCCTGTTCGTTAATCGGAAGAAGTGTGCTTTCTTCACTACTTCTGTGACCTTTCTGGGTTTTGTTGTGTCTACTGATGGTGTTCATGCAGATCAATCTAAAATAGACGCAATCTTGGAGTGGCCCAAGCTAAAAACCTTGCATGATGTTAGAAGCTTCCATGGATTGGCATCCTTCTACCGCAGGTTCATCAAGAATTTCAGCACTTTGATTGCCCCAATCACAGAGTGCCTCAAAGGACATTTGTTCCAGTTGTCTGAGGAAGCAGAAACCAGCTTTCAGTTGGTCAAACAACGGATGTCAGAGGCTCCAGTGTTGGCACTTCCTGATTTTGATAAGGTGTTTGAGGTAAATTGTGATGCATCTGGAGTAGGCATTGGTGGTGTTTTAAGTCAGGAGGGGCATCCAGTGGCATTTTTCAGTGAAAAGCTGTCAGGATCAAAGAGGAACTATTCTACCTATGACCTCGAGTTCTATGCCATAGTTCGGTCTTTGAAGCATTGGCGTCATTACCTGATACAGAGGGAGTTTATTCTCATTACTGATCCTGAAGTACATCAACGGTCAACATAAATTGAGTAGACGGCATGCCAAGTGAGTGACATACTTGCAGGAGTTCACATTTTCACTAAGGCACCAAGCTGGGAGCCTGAATCGTGTTGCGGATGCATTAAGTCGTCGTACATCACTTCTCACCACTATGAGCACTAATGTCGTGGGATTTGAGACTTTTACAGATATGTATGTTGCAGACCCTTCCTTCGGGAAGATCATTCAGGAGGTAAATAACAATCAGCGACATGATTTCGTTTTGCATAATGGGTATCTATTTCGTGGGTTACAGTTGTGTGTTCCGGATTGCTCACTGAGGCAGCATATTGTTAGTGAACTTCATAACATGGGACATTTTGGGCAGGATAAGACACTGGCATTGGTTTCTTCTACCTATTATTGGCCCAAATTGAGTAGTGACGTGGCTCATCATGTTGGGCATTGCTTTGTGTGCCAGCGATCCAAAGGGGCTCTTACTAATGCGGGTCTTTACACACCTTTGCCAATTCCTGAAGCACCTTGGGTTGATGTCAGTATGGATTTCGTATTGGGACTGCCCCGTACCCAACGAGTCTAAGATTCTATTTTTGTTGTGGTTGACAGGTTTTCGAAGATGGCCTGTTTCATAGCATGTCGGAAGACAATGGATGCTATCCGGATTGCCCATCTCTACTTCAAGGAAATTGTGCGTTTGCATGGTGTGCCTCATTCAATTTTCTGATCATGATACTAAGTTTATGAGTCATTTCTGGAAAAGTTTGTGGAAGAAATTGGGGACGCAGTTGAATTTTAGCAGCGCCTACCATCCCCAAACAGATGGTCAGACCGAGGTGGTGAATCGGAGCTTGGGTAATCTATTGAGGATTCTGGCAGGAACTAAGCCGAAGCAGTGTGATTTGGTATTACCTCAGGCAGAATTTGCTTATAACAGGTCGAAGAATCGAACCACAGGAATGAGTCCATTTGAAATTGTCTATGGTCGGGTTCCATCTGGGGTACTTGATTTAGCCCATATTCCACGTGTGGGTCGCATAAGTCACAAAGCCAATGAGATGGCGGAACATCTTCGGGGGATCCATGAACAAGTGAAGTTAGCCATTCAAGAGAGTAACGCCAAGTACAAGGTTCAGGCTGACAGTCATCGTCGTCGGGTCCTTTTCGAAGTCGGTGATTTTGTGTGGGCAGTGTTAACTCGTGATCGTTTTCCTGTTGGGGAGTACAATAAACTGAAGGAGCGAAAGGTTGGTCCTTGTGAGGTTCTACAGAAGATCAACGACAATGTTTACCGACTATGCCTCCCCAGCCATTTGAAGACTTCTGATGTCTTCAATGTGAAGCACCTGAGTCCTTGTTTTGGGGATCATGGAGTCACTCCAATGAACTCGATGACGAGTTCTTTCCAACCCGGGACGATTGATGCAGGAGGGTCCGAGTCAGATGAAGCCGAGTTGTCAGATAGCTCGTTGATGGCGCTAATGTACTATGACTTGGCGAATCGGCGTAAGAATGGAAAGTAATCAACGACATTTCCTAATTGGGGCCAATCTTGGACATGTGTTAGTATTTTGACCGTAACTTTGGCTACGGTTGTCAGAATCAAGCCCGTGACCCCAATTCGAAAAGCTCTTTTCGGCACGCACGTCGTGGTCACCCAGCTATGCTCGGTGTACATCGGTATCGAGGCCAAATTTAGCTATTTTTCCTTCCGAATCATTGATTTAAGTTATTTTTTGCCATTTATGGTAATATTTCGGTTTCCTTTTTGTCATAGAATAATTGCTCGATTTGAGCCGGATTTTGGTGATATTGTTTCTTTAATTAAGTATTTTATTTTGGTATGAATAATAGAATTTTGCTATTTTTGGCAAATTTCCGATAGTTGCTATTTTTCTGGCTATTTAACCCGGCTTGTGGGTTATTTTCATTCGGTGGTTGAATAATAAAGATTTTTCTCATTTTATCTTTGTGTTTCTCTTGCGTTCTTCTCTGTATTTGTCAATTGGTTCCAGTCCGCAGAATAACCACTATTCTGCCCGGCGTCCGCTTGCCTAAGTGCTAGCTTACCATTGAGTTAGCACGCTTAGTTTGTGCTTGGGCTCTTCCCATAACGAGCCCGAACTGTTCATGGGCCAAGCTTTTCGAGCCGAGTCAATGAATTTACAATCTATTCGGCTCGATTGCCACCATTATCAATAGGGTTCATCTTACCCTCGTTTTTCTTATCCATTATTTGTTTAAAATTCTTACCCTGAATATAAAACAAAGATGAAATGTCAAATATCAACTATGGACTATGAAAAATGTTGATAATATCATGTATTTACTCCCTCCAGGTTCTTAGCAACTCAACACTATGCACTTCACTTTTCTCGTTGAAATTTTTCCTCCACCGGACTTGAAATCAAAGAAGTCGCATATTCTCTCAAAAAGTCCATGTTTAACTTTATGTCCAGGAAGTCAAATTTGATATCACCTTGTATCCGAATAATATGATCCATCTTTTTATTCCTCTTTGTCTTCAATGATGATATATGTGACTTGACATCATCGAGCTGCATAGTCAACACTTTATTCTTCAATTGGAGTTCAGAGATTTGCCCACTAAACATCGTTTTCAATTCTTCAAGCACCTATAAAATGTGAACATAAATTAGTGATACGTAGGATGTAAAATGTATATATTAGTGATATATGACTACTACATATTGACTTGTGACCTATGCACATTGACATGTGACTCATGACAACTATCAGAATGCAAAATGTGAACATAAATCAATGAGTGACCAATTCACATTGATCTGTGGCATGTGATCATTGTACATTGTACATAAAACACGTATAAATCAATGAACCTAAAACGTATTTTTGTGATCTGTGACCATTGTACATTGACTTGTGACTAGTAACATGTTATCTGTGACTAGTGAACATTAACATGCGACATAATTCATATTGAAAATATAAACATAAATAATGAATAAATGATCAGTGACCTATGCACATCTACCTGTGACCTCATATCAAAATGTAAAATATGATGTTACAATCAATGAAATGTGAGTATGGATGATATTTTACCAGAAAATAACAACATTACATTAAACTAACAACTTAAATCATCTAATGGACGCCTAACTGAATGTGTTGTATGCGGAGAATATACATTAGCTGTTGATTGTGTTGTAGGAGGAGAATGAACATTCGCTCAAAAATAAATGAACATGAAATGAATTTTCCTACCATCTTGGTAGGAGATCAACAAAATCATTGTTATTTTCAACAGCATCGTCTTGTCCAATCTACCATCAATTTTCACGAGCATCAAGGGAGATGATTTGTGGGCAAAGGAACCTGCCTTATTATTTGTTCCTACACGATCACGTGAGCTTTCCATTATGCCCTTCTTAGACACCTTTTCATGTGTTAGCTCTGGTTGAACTGGTTTATTTTACTGCACTCCAGTCATGTACGACATCGTCATCTCCATCTCCGATGGGTCTAAGTCACTTATTTGAACATGCTGTTCCAAATACATTGAAGACAGAAGGTCGAACAATGAAATATTATATGAAACATTGTATACTGCACTAGTCAGAAATGAATTTAAAACTTTACATCGGGTTTAGCAAAGACATGGGTATAGACTGTACATCTTTGTAACCACATGTCCATTGAGACTATGAATCATCTTATGAGCTTGTTTGGGACGGATTAAAATCCAATTAAATTGAAAATATAGCCGTTACTGGGTCCCACTTGTCTAATAAAAGTCAACTCCAATGGCTATGTTTTCAATTTTAATCTGATTTTAATCCCTCCCAAACAAGCTCTATATATTCAGACATGGAAAGTTATTAGTAGACCTCTTAACCTATAGGTTGACCTCATGGTAATGCCCAATAATATCTTTCCCTATGAGAACATGTCCATCATAGCAAAATCTTCAACTACTGTGAACAAAAAGTGATCAACAACCTTATTGTAATCTCTTGAAAACAAGTATGAAATAATTATATACAAAACCCCGAGCCTAAAAACATCCTCATTTGGAAGATGTCTCACAGGAAGAAATATCTAGGTCGGTAACCAAGCAGAACTAGCAACGATAATCTAACGAAGCGGCCTACTATGTGGAACCACATCTTGTCAAGGTTCGGTTTTACCTGCCTTAGTAAAAATGATATACGTACACTTCAATTGTTCATCTTCTTGTCATTTGATGCGTCGTAAAAAAAATGAGTGGATGAAAAATTGTTTCTTTTTTCAAACGGTTAAACTTGGTGTACACAACTGATTTAGCTAGTGTTTGTCCTCATTAATTTTTTTTTTAATTTTTCTCCTTTTTACTGTATATTCTCCAAATAAAATAATATTTCGCACAGATTCAAATCTTTCTATTAAGAGCTTGTTTGGTATAGATTAAAATCAGATTAAAATTGAAAAACTATTCGTTATTGTTGACTTTTATTAGAGGAGTGAGACGAATAACGACTATATTTTCAATTTTAGGCCCTGTCTGGGAGGGATTAAAAGCCAATTAAAATTGAAAATATGGCCGTTATTGGACCCCACTCGTCTAATAAAAGTCAACAATAACGACTATATTTTCAATTTTAATCTGATTTTAATCCCTCCCACACAAGCCTTTAATTAGATTAAAATCCCTCCCAAACAAATTCTAATTTTCCACTACACATTATGCTATCAGTATTCCAAAATCTATAATTTCTCCAAAAAAAATTGGGGCCAAATAATTGCAAGTTGACTGGACATTTTGGCGAAAATCTTCCCTAAACAAATTCCCGTTAACGGCATCACTCCAAATGACAAAAATCTGAAAAGCAAATATTATAATTAACCAATATTATTCCTCATAAACCCAATTTTTTTTTTTTTTTGATTTCTGTAGTACAGGATTCGATATAATAATTGTCGGTATTGTTAATTTTGTTACGATTATGGATCCGGTGGAGCCGACGGGTCAGAAGCCTACAGGAAAGGGTTCCGAGAGGGATCGGGTCCGGGTCAAGAGGAAAACCCTGGAGGTAGTACTACAGCAATGCCAGGTGGCCCTCCAAGAGCTCACCGATGATCTAGATGATGATGATGCCGATGGTGACCCGGATGCTCTGCCGGACTTTGTTGATAGCTCGTTTTCCCCCTGTTGCGATGCCGAGACAGCAGAGGTCAAAGGGTTTATTATAATTATATTTTCTTTATGCCCTTTTTTTTTTTCATTTAAGATAATTCCGAATTTTGGTTCTTTTATTGTAGTTGCAAATACAGTGAACATATATCCAGATTTGCGTATAAGTAATTTATCTTTTTTTTTTTTTTTCCAGTAACTGAGATAATAGGGGTAATTTTATGAGCTGGCAAACAGAATATACATTGGCCTGAAAGAGTTTTGACATTTGACAATTGCAGTCATTAAACCACTAAATATCCATTTTCTGTTTTTGGCATTATTTTTGAAAAATCTTTCCAGAAATGAGGTACAGTAACATATTTTTTTGATTTCTGGCAAGTGAATCCGGCAGATATGAATCAGGATAAAAAAAAAAATGCAGCCAGGCAGACCTGGAATAATGTAACTGATTGAGCTATCATATGCGAAGTACTCAGTCCACCTCTAAGCTATTTGAGGATTTTATAGAATTTTGATTTCTGAGTACATATTACTTTAAACATGATTTTGTAATTCTTTTTTCCACATGGGAGCAGGTAAAAGAAAGAAATGCCAAGAAGAGAACGACCCTGACCGCACAGTCTAATATCTCATTTGCTTTGTATATTGCAGTTTTGTGATCTATTGCAATCTATGGTTGAAGGCATTGATTTTCTTGAGAAGCTAGAGGACGCCCACACATCGCTTCCACAGAACATGTCTGGTATACTTTCAATGTCTGCTAGCATTAGAATTTACTACTATGTGGTATTTTTTAAAGGGCATATGGAGGAAAATACGCTCTCAAAGATATAAGATGAAATGTATGTTGGGGCTTTTTTCAATTAGCATTTTCCCATTCCTCACGAGGTTTAGATTGGATTTCTTTTTAAAAAAATGTTTAGTATTTCATTATGGTATAATTGATTGTCAAAAATAACTCTGGAACAAATGCAACGGTGGCCTTGTAACTGTTTTATCATGCCCCATGATGCAGAGGAAGGCAGTTCTTGGGATATGGTCAGCGAAAATGATGTTTGGGAAGTTGGAAATCTGGAGTCAGATGGAGAAGATTTTGTTTTTGTTAGGCAAGAAGATATAGTGGAGGGTATAGCTTGCTTCATGGCTGCATATCTGTTGTCTCTTAAACAAACAAAGGCAAGATATTTCTCTTGTTGGTTGCTTTTGAGTCCAATCTTCACAATATTTATATGAGTATTAAATACTTAAATAAATCCGATTTTGTTATTATAGAGTTTCACTTATTTTTCTCCAATGACAGGAATGTTGTATGCTTTATGGGGAATCAGATAAATCTATCATTCCCTAAGACCATTGCAATCTTTATATGCCATGAATGATGGGAGGCAGACATACATTTGTCTGCTTCATTTACAAATCATTAAATTTGTGACTTGCATCTTGGAACATGTATATATATCTGATTTTGGTTGCTGGACTGATGGAAAAATGGGTTCTTGATGCGCGATGCTTTTTCCCTTCTGGGTCATGTTAAGGGGTAGATGCATGTTGATGAAGTCTTTGTCATGTGCATTTTACTTTTACTAGATTTCATGTTTTTTAAGTCAAAGCTTATTTTCTATTTTGGCAAATATTTCACTTGAAGCATTTTTGTTCTGGTAAATTGATTGAAAAAAAGCCTAGGATAGAAATTTTTTATATGGCTCTGACTTTACCGATGACTTGCCTTCACTTGCTTCTGCTTTTTTAGTCTCTCCAGCTTATTGAATTGATCCATGGTCTTGATCTTTTATGCAATTAGATGGTTACATTATTTAATGCTCTTAAGACACCTCTTATTTTTTGTACTTGTAATGAGATTATATTGTAAGTTGTAATATTAAGCTAAGTGGACAGTGGGGTTATGGCCCACTAAAATCCTACAGGTGAAAAGTAAGTTACGTAGCTTCTTCAGTTCCTTTTCAGAGGTGGTGAGCTTGTGTTATATTGGCACTGTTTTTCCTTTCCATTGGAACCTTAAAATGCTCTTCTACCACCATGAAGAATTTTGCCTTTGTAAACCCCAGAAGTGCACCACTTAGTTGGGATAATCCTCTGCCCCGAAGAATCTCTCTTTGTTAGGCATGAGTCCATGCCTTCTATATGCTGAACCAGTATCCTTTATCTGATTAGTTTAGGATCTCACAAACACAACTTGCATATTTATGACTCCAACACTATTTCATTTCTTCTTGCACTTCAATAAAGAGTGAAGTGCAAGTCAAAAGAAAATGATATAGCCAGTAAAAGCTAGGCTCCTGAGGAATTTTGTAAGTTGAGACATCATCCTCCTCTGCCAGAAGTCTTCCTTAATCATTCTATAGCAAGAACTTATAAGATATTTCCAATGCTCGCTATTTAAAAGGTTGTGGTTCCCACAATCTACCCATTTTTGAAGCTAGTTTTTCCATTTTGACATGCAAAGTTTACAAGAATACCGAAAAAAGTGCATTTGGCTCTATCTGCATGCATAGCATGAGAAGACGAGCTCCATTTTTTAATCTACTTCTCATGGTGTCTAATAGCCTTAAGAGTCGTGTTATTGTCTTGAAGGTAATTCTCTTGGGTAAAGACTAGGAGTGTTTCATGCTTCTTTGAATTTGGTTTTCCAGTAAAAAGGTGCAGCCCCCTCTCACTCTACTTTTCCTGCAACGATGGATAAGATAAGCTTCCATGTGCTAAAATGTCCACCTACCAAATCCAAATTAACGGTTGCATTATAATTTGTTCTGCTTGTTATCAATCCCATAGGAAGGAGTATACTAATTACAAATATGAAGTTCAATGCATGAGTAGGCATGATTATAACGGTGCTGAGCATTAACTTTGAAAATTCATATTCAGTGCAATGGAAATATATAATTCTTCGAAGTTCATGTTGCATATATATGCATGACCAAGTGAATGACTCGTTAGATAGATTTCTAACATTTCCTAAGAAATCATTAGTTGTGCTTTTTAGAATATATGAAAACCAAGTCCGAAAGTGTAAATAAGAATAGTAATGGCAGAGAAGGTGACTGGCTAGCACATTCGATAAATACATATAAAAAGACATTTTTGTAATAGTGTTGAAATGACTAATGGATGAGATATTGGTCATAACTGATGAAATTAAGTACGAAGTCTAATGTCCTAATATAATTATTGCCCTATCAACTTTGCAGTTGACAAAGATTGAGTCATACTTGCATAGTTATTGAAACTGGATCAGAACTGTCTGATCTTGTTTGTTCGGAAATGGTTGATTGGGACATTGAGCTCGGTCAGGTGACACAACTGGACTACTTCGCCACGAACAGGTGAACAACCACCCTGACCCAGTCAAAGTTCTTTACACTTAGGCTGGTTGTATAGAAAATTGGATCTGGTTCAGGTCTATTTTCATCAAAACACAGTTGTGCTTGCAACGGTTTCGAACTCGGGGCCACCTTGTCAATTCTATATCTCTTTACCACCTCGCCAATTCTTAGTTACCATTGTGCCACACATGCTCTTATGTAAGAGACTAACCAAAAGATAGTATGAGCACGTGATAATCCTCATAACAAATTGACAACTATGCACCAGAAAGAAAACCAGTTATTCTGGATTCTCATTTTCTATTGATTATTAGAATTAACCATAAAAGCTCTTTAAAATTAAATCTGTTTCGAAAAAGGAAAAAAATTATGTAAAAAATAAACTTGTTTGAGCTCCATTTGGGAAAAAAATGTATTTTTGAATAGTGATTTTTTTAGAATGCGTGGTTAAAAAGTAAGAAAATATTTTTGGTTTATGTGTAATATTATTTTCTTGTAGATTGTAGAATGTGTGGTTGAAAACGAATTTTGAAAAAAATAAGTTTTTGAAAAAATGGGGCTCAAACAAGGGCATAATTTCATGTGATATAAACGATCTACTAAGTTTCCTAAATAATTTACAGTTGGAATGTAAAGTTGTCGGACAGATGCTTTTAAGTAAATTGATTTTAAACAATGTACATCCAGGAAGGAAATGAATGAGATAGTAGATAGAGCATAAATATAAATTTATCTTTGATAAAGGTTTTGTAATATAAATTTATCTTTTATATAAATTTAGGAAGGGTAAGAGACCACGTGTATTGAGCTTTTCCCCCCAGAATCCAAAACCACCCTACCACCACTTACCGAGGCACCTAACACCCCTCCTCTCAGGTCGACGCCGGTGACGGCGAGCCGACAGGAAACCCTAACCCTACCGGCCTCACGCCACATATTTCCCTAAACCTTGATGGAGGACAGTCAGCTCCGAAATCTGGGACCCAAACCTAGATTCACCAGTTGTCGGCTGCTGGTCTGGTAGACGCGCCTGACAGGCGTTCTGGGCAGACATTTTCGACGTCGGAGGGCCGCCTCTCCGGCGCTGGGCAAACATTTTCGACGCCGGAGGGCCGCCTCTCTGGCGTCGGACCTGCCGGCGTGTGTGGCCCACGCACCGGCGCCGGAAAATCAGAAAATTTGGCAGGACTCCCAGTGTCCTCAGCAGGCCCGTTTTGTCGTCAGATCTGCCATTTCTTCATAATCAAAGGAACAAGCGGGTGGATGCATATGGTCTAGTATTTAATCAGTGATTTGGGTTGAGGCGAAGAAGTTTGAGGTGTCTGATAACAAATCAGGTACTGTTAGGATAATAGAGTGGGGCTCGAGGATGTCATCTGCTATCTATATGGGAATGTATGGTGCACTATGGATAGTAAATATGGTGGATAAGTTGAGAGCGGTTTGTAAGTCGGAAGGATTTCTATCCAAGTTTATTTAGTCACCACGGGCTTTTTTGGCACAACGTTGTAGGAACAGCTGAGGTAGGTACTCGAGGATAGCTAAGTATGGAGAGAGGCGTCGGACGGGAGCTGTAATGGTTCCGGAAGGTGTGGATGGAGAGGGATGGGTAATGTTTTCGCGGGTTTGTAAGGCTGTTGTCGATTCATTTGTTGCGAGAGATGAGGCTAAACGTCGAACGATGGATGAAGGAAATGGACAAGGGATGACTTATGCCGAAGTGACGGCAAACTCACAGACATCGCGTGAAGTTGATCAAAGGGGGCTAATGCGTAATGACAGGATGTATAAGGTGAAGGAATATGGCGATTATCTTTCGATGCCTAAGCCTACGTGGAGAGATGCAAAAGGTACCCATGGTGGCATATTGAACAGTGTTGAAATAGGGGCCCGCGTCCAGGCGTTGAAAGACGAGTTGGATGATTTAATCAGGCTGTGGGTTTGAGGGGAGTCCCAGGATACTCTATTGTCATAAGTGTGGGGTTGGTGTGGATGAGCCCCTAGCTAACGACAATCAAATAGTGAGATTGGCTTCTAAGGAGGTATCACCGATTGTAGCTCATATTAAAGACAAGCAGGGGGTGACTAAGACTAGTTGCACGTATCAAACTCGGTCTGAAGTAGTATACTCTAGAAATGACGACGGGATCGAAGTGTCCGCAGTAAAGCGGAAGGTGACAGTCTTGAAAGAGCACGATGAGGCACGTTCGGCAGTTATGGTTGGGAACACATATAATAGAAGGCACGTTAAGTCCCTAAAAAAAGTAGAATTAGGGACTGAAAAGGCTTTGGTGTTGTGGGTTAATGGCGGCCAGGAGGGGGGACCGACAAGGCGGTTGTCCATCATGAGGAATCAGAGGGATTTTTGTATGACCCTTTGGAGTGTTGTCATGAAGAGGAAACATTGTAGGTGAATGTGATTGAAGTTGGGCCCCAACCTTCAAATTGGGTCCTTCAAAAAATTCAGGATTTCAGCAAGTTGGTTGGCGTGTCCTGCGATGGTAATGAAAGTAAACTCATGTACTTATTTGAGGAGTTGGAGGCTAGTAGGGGGCAGGAGATGAGTACACAAGGAGGCAAAGATAGAAGGAAGGGCGTCTGCGAGCTTAAGCAGCTCGAATGGTCAATAAATTACGATGCTAACGGAGGAGAGGAAAGGAAGGTATTGCCGAGAAAGGATGACGGAGCGTTAAAATGACTCCAAAACTTATTAGCTGGAATGTGAGGGGGCTTAATTAGGCTGGGAAAATGTTAGGTATTCGAAATTTGTTAAGGGGATGGAGGGTGGAATGGAGGGTGGAACTTGTTTGCTTGCAAGAAATTAAGGTGGGGTTTGTCTCGAGGGCTGTGGTTAGTAGCTTATGGGGGGAACAACATGTAGGATATCAGTTTTTGGGGTCATTAGGGGCATCAGGAGGCATGCTTATTATGTGGGACACCGGAGTCTTTGATATGGAGGATGTTAGTGTAGGGTCATACTTGCTTTCGTTCTCGCTTAGGAATGTTTGGGATGGATTTTAGTGAATGTTTACAGGAGTTTATGGTCCTAATTCAGATGAGAGTAGAGGGGGTTTGTGGGATGAGTTGACTGGTATGATGGCTTGGTGGAATCTCCCAACGTGCATTGGGGGTGATTTAATGTGGTTCGATTTCCTACTGAGAGGTCGAGTGGTGGGAGACTTACTGGGGATATGGAGGATTTTTCAGATTTTATTAGGGAGAATATGTTGGTGGATATGCCTATGATTGGGGGAGACTTTTCTTGGTCGTCTAATCGGGACCAACCTGTTCTATCTTGTATAGACCGGTTCTTGGTTAGTGGAGAATGGGAGACCAAGTACTCAGATGTTACTCAGAGGAGATTGGGGAGGGTGTACTCTGATCATTTTCCTATCTTGTTATCCGGGAATACTAGGGGTAGTAAATTAAGGCCCTTTAGGTTTGAAAAGATGTGGTTAAAATTAGAAGGTTTTGGGGAGTGAGTATGGAATTGGTGGGCTTATGATTTTCGGGGATCCCCTAGTTATGTATTGGATCATAAGTTGAGGGCTTTAAAAAGGGATTTAAAGAGGTGGAATGAGGAGGTGGTGGGCAATGTGAACTTTCGTAAAGTTCAGTGCCTTTCAGATAATTGAAGAGCTGGATAAGCTAGAGGAGAGGCGAGGTTTGGATGGGGAGGAGGAGAGCCGTGGAGTATTAAGGGAAGAGTTAGTGAGTTTGGTGGAGATGGAAGAGATTGCTGGCGTCAGAAATCTAGGGTCATGTGGTTGAAAGAGGGAGACAAATGCACTAAGTTTTTCCATAGGGTCGCCAATTCTAACAAGCAGAATAATTCTGTCACAGTGTTGGAGGTAGATGGGGTTACTTATGAGATCCAAAGGTTATTGGGACCCATATAGTGAACTTTTATCAGAACCTATATCGGGAGCAGTTTGAGTGAAGGCCGATTGGAGTTTTCTATTATTACTGAGGAGGATGCCGGTTGGTTGGAGAGACATGGAATTGGTGGGCTTATAATTTTCGAGGATCCCCCAGTTATGTATTGGATCATAAGTTGATGGCGTTAAAAAGAGATTTAAAGAGGTGGAATGATGAGGTGGTGGGCAATGTGAACTTTCGTAAAGTTCAGTGCCTTTCAGATATTGAAGAGCTGGATAAGCTAGAGGAGAGGCGAGGTTTGGATGGGGAGGAGAGACGTGGAGTATTAAGGGAAGAGTTAGTGAGTTTGGTGGAGATGGAAGAGATTGCTTGGCGCTAGAAATCTAGGGTCGCGTGGTTGAAAGAGGGAGACAAATGCACTAAGTTTTTCCATAGGGTTGCCAATTCTAACAAGCGGAATAATTCTGTCACAGTGTTGGAGGTAGATGGGGTTACTTATGAGGATCCACAAGTTATTGGGACCCATATGGTGAACTTTTATCAGAACCTATATCGGGAACAGTTTGAGTGGAGGCCAGAGTTGGAGGGATTGGAGTTTTCTACTATTACTGAGGAGGATACCGGTTGGTTGGAGAGACCATTTGTGGAGGATGAAATTAAAGAGGTTGTATTTAGTATGAATGATGATAAGGCTCCGGACCATACGGGTTCTCGTTCTCATTTTATAAGGCGTGTTGGGAGGTGGTGCAATAAGATATTATTGATGTTTTCACTTACTTTTTTGAGCGTAGCAGGTTTCTGAGAAGTTCTACTACAACATTTATTGTGCTGATCCCTAAGAAATTGGGAGCGACTGATATTAAGGATTTTCGTCTTATTAGCTTGGTCAGTGGGGTGTACAAGATTATTGCTAAAGTTTTGGCAAGTAGAATCAAGGAGGTGCTAGGGAAAGTGGTGTCCAAGTTTCAGAATGATTTCGTGAAAGGTTGTTAGATTTTGAATTCTGTACTAATAGCAAATGAATGCATAGATTTAAGACTGTGCCTAGGGGTCCCACGGATGCTATGCAAGCTCGATATTCAAAAGGCTTATGATCACGTGAATTGGAGGTTCCTTCTGTATATGCTTAGGAGATGTGGATTTGGGGATAAGTGGTATATGTGGATTGAGTTTTGCATCTCTACTGTTTCATTTTCAGTTTTAGTCAACGGTACCCTCGAGGGATATTTTCGGAGTAGCAGAGGGTTGAGGCAAGGGGATCCATTGTCTCCATTACTGTTTGTTTTTGTAATGGAGGCCCTCGGTAAGATGCTCGAGAAAGCGAGACGGGAGAATTTGCTTACGGGATTTACGGTTGGTCGACTGCAGGTGTCTCACTTGTTATTTGCAGATGATACACTGATTTTGTGTGATGCAGTTGAGGAGCAAGTTAGGAATTTACGCAGGTTGCTTTTATGCTTTGAAGCGATGTCAGGATTGAAGGTTAATATGGAGAAATCTGAGGTTATTCCAGTAGGAGAGGCACTAATGTGGAGGAACTAGCTATTATATTGGGTTGTAGGGTTGCGCAGTTACCTATGTCATACCTCGGACTCCCTTTAGGGGCGCGGTTTAGAAGTATCAATATTTGGAATGCTATTGTGGAGAAGGTGGAAAGGAGATTAGCGGGGTGGAAGCGTATGTATCTTTCGAAGGGTGGCCGTCCTACTCTCGTTAAATCTACTCTATCAAATATCCCTACTTATTTTATGTCACTGTTTCCTATTCCTGCTGCAGTGGCTTACAGATTAGAGATGATTCAAAGGGAATTTCTTTGGGGCAGGGCTGGGAGAAGAGAGGAAACTCCATTTGGTTAAATGGGGAGTTGTGTGCTCTCCTATGAGGATGGGGGGTCTCGGATTGAGGGCTTACTTTGTTTAATAAGGTATTATTAGGCAAATGGCTATGGCGGTTTGGTGTGGAGAGGGAGAGTTTCTGGAGAGAGATCATTGGGGCAAAGTATGGCGTGATGGAGGGGGGATGGTGTTCGGGTGAGGGTCGTGGGTCTTACGGGGTGAGTCTATGGAGGTATATTTGATGAGGATGGAACGACTTTCGGAATAGCTTGACCTTTGTGGCCGAGAGGTAATAATATCAGATTTTTGGATGATTGTTGGTGTGGAGATATGCCCTAAAGTTGGGGTTTCCTTCCTTGCATCGCATTTCTGTGATGCCTTCTGCTATGGTGAATGACGTTTTGGCCATCCACAATGGGAGTTACAGTTGGAATATCACTTTTCAGAGGGGTTTGCAGGATTGGGAATTGGATGACTATGCATTGTTTCTAATAGGCAAATTCGGGTTGGAGAGGATGATCGTAGTCGATGGAGGTTGGCACGGAATGATATCTTTTCTGTTCGCTCTTATTTTAGATTTCTCTTGGAACCTGTGGAGAGTTCATTCCCCTGTAAGATGGTGCGACACTGCAAATTGTCCCTACGGGTGGCATTTTTATTGTTGACAGTGTGAGGGGATAGGCATTAACGATGGATAATCTCCTGAAAAAAGGCTTTTATGTTACCGAGTGGTGCTATGTGTGTTGGAGTGATGGGGAGACACATGATCACCTGTTCATTCACTGTGACGGTGTCCGTTGGCTGTGGAATAATATTCTGGCTTCTCATCATATAGATTGGGTGTTGCCTAGACGTATTGAGGACGTGTTGCGGGCATGGAGGAAAAAATTTCGTGATAAGGATGACAAGTTTGTATGGAATCTTATCTCGGGATGCATTGTATGGTGTGTGTGGAGGGAAAGAAACAACCGATGTTTTGAAGACCAAATACGGACCACAGAGCAATTTAGAGAATTATTTTATATTTGTATACTTGGTTGAATGCAGCTACTAATAACCCTATAGAGGGGCTGCCTAACTTCATATCTTTCCTTTCTTGTTTAAATTGATAATACATTTCCTATGTATTCTTTTTCATTAATAAAATTTTCTAATTATCTATAAAAAAAAAAAAAAAATTTAGGAAGGAAGCTTGGATAGAAAGGTTTCGTAATATATTTTTGATTTTATTTGCAAAAGTAAAAAATAAAGAAATATGTTCGAGCATTTTATCTTTCAATTACTCTATTACTTAGCTTTCGTTTGCGAAGAATTTATAAATAGATAGAAATGAGTAATCGATAAGTGGATGGTACTTATGAGTCTATGGAAAAGTGTGGTTGAAAATAAAGTTTGACAATTCATAAAATGATTTATAAATTTTGCCAAATAGAAGCTTAGTTTATGACTCACACCACCTTCTTAATTCTTATAACACACACACACACACACACAGATGTAGAAGGTCTCTCGGTTCAAGAAATATTTTTTATGTAGATCCATGGTCCACCGCTTGAATTAGTGAAACAGTGTCGCTGTGGTGTTTGTCTGGGTCAAACACTGATATGGTATGACAACAATGGCAGGCGTACAAGATATTTTGGGTCCACGATGTTGTTTGGAAACATCAAAAGTTAACCTTTAATTTTCTTTTTAAGGCTGTGTCTAGGCCGAATTCTTTGTCAGATTTTGAGTGATTTTTCAACCGTTGCAAAGAACTCCAGCCGCAGAAGTTGACCAAAGATGAGAGGTGTGGGGGCCATTGTTTGAAAAAAAAGGGCTATATTCCCACTGAAAATCTGATGAAAAGCAGGGCACAAAGCCTAAATAATAACCCATGAAACAAAGATATGGATTTTCCCAAAGAATCAAATACTGCGGTTTCCTGAATCAATTCACTTAACCAGTTTTGGATTTGCATGCAATGTGAAGTGTGTGGTTTATTGGGACAGGATATGTGACTATGGGAGTATAGAGTTTCTTAACATGGTTAAAATGAGATGGGACTGCATGATCTTTCCGTTAATTAGTCTTTGTTGCATTGAATTCAAAATGATGTATATATTACCTGAGGAAGGATGCTTCAGGAAAACTCTCATCAAGCCCCTTCTGAAGGGTTTCATGGTTTTGTTTGATGTGGAGTTGTACCCTATGAGGTGGTTGACTGGTTGGGATGATTTCAAATGAAGTAAGAGTTTAAGTTTATCCTGGCTGCTGGCCTATGTAACTGAGAATTGTAAGTTACAGCAGAGAGAACAGAGCTTCATCATGTAACAATGTCTTATACTCATCATGATTCACTCTTTCAAAATAAAGAAAATCACATTACTATTTATAGGCTGCTAGGCTTCTCCACCTGTAGTATAAAAATTGGAATAGGGCAACTAAACTTTTGATATATTAATTGTGAGTCTAATTCTAGACTACTGCGACTCCTATTGAAAGTGGATACGTTGGTTAACTAATTTGATCCAATGGAGTATAGATCTTTTCCTATTTCGGGTAGTTATTGAAAGACCAAATGACACTTTACCCTGAGAACATGAGAATTCCTAAGTAAAATAATTTCAACAACTTTCTAATAGAATATACTATGTTGCATATTGTAAAAGTCAGAACTTACTTCAAGTGCGACTAGTTACAGAGCTCCATATTTTCCTTTCTTGTTGTGCCTATTCCACATGAATACCCTAGAAAGGTTAAGTGCCATTAGATTTTCAAGCTCATTAATTCCTTTCAGTATTCTCCACCTATCTTAAGATTTCTTTCTTTGTTTTGCAGGATGTGACGCCAAACCAGCTTCAGGAAGGTGGGTTAAATTCTTCTTCTCCATGATTGTATTTTGGAGACTAAATAACCTACATGGCTTGATGTGTTGGTAAACGTAATGATGGATCGAATGGACCGCATAAAAGGATTCATATATCAACTTAATTTATTGGGAAAAATCTTTAATCTATAGTTTTGGAGAATGCGTGCATGTTGAGGAAGTGATTATATCAAAATTTAAGTGATTATAAGCCTTGAGTCCTATGGAATGTGTGGATAATAAGTGGGCAGTAGTTTTGGATCTTATGAAATGTGTGGATAAAAAATAGTATGTTTGACTAACTGACATGATAATTTACACTTCCCAAACATGCACCGAATAAAACTATGAATATAGAATCTCCCATTTAGCTAGCTGTGTTTTTTCATTCTTTTCTAAGATTTTATGTTCATGAAGCTTTAGGGTCTAAGATTTTCTGAGTTTGTTTCAGCTCTGCGCAAGACATTCTCTGTAAAAAAGAAGAAGGGTAAGCTGCAGAAGGCATTGGATGGAAGCAGAGCCATTTACAATGTAGCTTCCTGGGGAGCTACTGCCATTGGGTGAGTTGTCTCGAAATAAATAGCATATTTTGAGTTCAGGTTGTCAGATTTTATGTTGAATGTATATTATTAGTTTGATGTTTGTTCTAAGGTTTAGGAAACTAACGATTATCCTATTATCGGTTGATCACATAATGTACGCTACCAGTTGAACTCGTTCAGTCAATATTCTAAAGGTTGCATCTTCTGAAATGCATTGGTAGGACTATATTTCGCAATCATATAAAGAAAGGAACAAAAGAAAGAATATAAAAACGAAGAGACAAGAAGGATAAAATTTAAGCACTGTTTATGAGTCACAATCACTTTTGGCATTCTACGTGAACCAAATAGTTGGAAGCCTATACTTTTAAACCCCCCCCCCCCCCCCTTTTTTTACTCTTGACTCTGATTCTGGGTACGAGGTTGAGATATTAATTTTTTATGCTTGGAAATGTTACAGCAAGCCCTTAGGTGAAGAATTCTCTAGCTTTTATTTTATGTTTACTTTGGGAATGCTTTCAACAGCATATGGTCTTTATTTTCATTATCCTTGGTAAGAAAATGATTCCTAGGTTCACATTCTGGAGTTTAAACTTGAAAATCACATGGGAAGTGGTCAGCTCATGTTTTTTGTCGTGTCATAAGGGAAGATTAATCGGTATATTGCATTTAAACGTTCTCAACTGCTTTTGTAAAGGTTAAAAATAACGAGAACGTGTAAGGAATGCTCAAAATGAATATGTGAATGACTATTTTTCTCATTCTATATGATTGGTGAGTTATAGCTTTTACTGAAACAATGTCCTGATATTAATGGGGTTATGAATTCTTTTGTTGTTTTACTCTATATATGATATTCCTTCTCAATCTTCTATATACTTGCGACCATTGCTTCTTTCAAAGTTGGATTGTTCTGCCATCTCGTTTACAATGTGGATTCTTACTGTTTTGACTGTGCTGTGCTGTGCATGGTTCAGGATTTACCAAAACCCAGCCCTTTTAAGGGCTGCTAGTGCAGCGTTCTGGACATCATGTCATGCCATCTCAAAGCTTTTATGAGCTACACTGGTAACCTAAAAAGAGCCTGGGGCTTAAGTTTTAATGCCGTGGTTGACCTTGCTGCCTTGGCATCTTTCGACGTTGCGAAATTGTGCCATGTACTGCCTTTCCTTTCGCTCAAGACGATTAATTCATTGGATGTTATTTGTTTCTGTGCATATTTCCCTAGTCGTCTTCATTGTCGTGGCTGATTGGTATTATCTCCATGTAACATATAGGAGGGGGCTTGCATTTGGCCAAGAGCCAGCAATGGCTGTATACATGTATAGGTGTGCTGTTGTGAGGCGTGACGACCAACTTATGATTACTAATGTAAATTTATTACGGAGGCAACTATGCATATTTTTCAGGATTCATTGTAGCAACTGTATATACCTTTTTTCTTCTTCCAAAATTATCTTGGGAAATTTCTCAGGGTTAAAAATATTTTCTATTCTTCCACCCGCAGGTTTCTTATCATGTTTGGCCTCATTTTCTCAAAAAACTAATTTTTTCAAAATTCATTTTCATCACATGATCTTCAATAAAATAATATTGCACGTAAATTCAAATTTTTTTTTTTTAGTTTCACATTTTCCGACAAAATACTATTTCAAAATGCATTTAGGCCCAAAAATAGACTCGAACGGGCTTAACTTGTTAGATACTCAATCTACCCTTCCCTACCATAGATGAAGTTTCATGAGTAAGATCTCAATGGCCACTTTACTTTCAATATTGTCTCAGTAGTCATTGAACTATAAATTATTTTTGAACAAGTCCTGCACTTCCAATTTTGTTTCTTATTAGTCACTTCGTTAGATGGAAAAATGCTAAAAGTATAGAAACTTTTAGGAATTTAGCCCATGTTTGAGTTACAATCATTCTTCTATTTATTTTCAACTACATATTTTTTAATAAAATAATATTTTCTATCATATCAATAATTTTTCCTTCTTTTTCAATTTTAATTGCATATTCACCATCACATTAAAAAAAAAAAAAATGCATTTTTTCTATTTTAATGTGCATCAAACATACAAGAATCTTTGAAAGAACAGTGACTTGAAAAAAAAAAAAATGGTTATACTAAAGATTGGCGACCATTAAGAAAGTGTAGTTTCACAAGTGCGACTTGTATATAATAGACAAAAATAATAATGTACAAATTAAAAAAATATATTTGAATGAAGAATATTTTAATAACATAAATGGAAGAAAAGTTAAAACATAACAGTCTCAAAAGTATGAGTGAGTTTTAAATCGACCACTCATATTGTAATAATCCTAATTTAGTGCATAAAGTTAAATTTCAATTTTCTTTAATCAATTAGGGTGCGTTTGGTTTATTTTTTTAAGCTGTTTTCAGTTTTGCAAAACTCCGAAAAATTGTTTGGTATGATATTTTTAAAAATGCATTTTCAAAAATGAGGTTAAACTTGTAACATAAAATTCATTTTGATTGTTTTCAACAAAACCAAGAAAATATGATAAGATGAAAATAATCACATAAGAACACAAGATTTAACGTGGAAACCCGAATACGAGAAACTCACAAGTAGAGGCTCACTCTTATCAATAGCAAAAAAGTATAAAAAAAAAATCTTGCAAGACTCTCAACATATCTCAAAATATGTGAGCCTCTCTCTCTCTCTCTCTCTCTCTCTCTTTCTCTCTCTCTCTCTCTCCCTCCCCATATAAACTAGATTCTCTTACTTTCATATTCTCTCAATACTATACAATGTTTTGCTATGTTACTCAAGCCTTTGAAGATCCTAAACCATGTAGAGTATATAGAGCCCAATTTTGGAATTCTGAATGAAGTAGAATGCAAGAATCCCGTCAGAAAACGAATTATGGCCAAAATGGTAGCGCAAGGGTGCCACTGATCGAGCGCCACTCTAGCTTTGGGGCGGTGCTGTGGCGGCGGCAACGCCAACTCCTTGCTAGTTTTTCATCGGTAGCGCCAGGCTCCCAGTTTCGGTTCCTACACCTTCCAAAGTGTATTTTTCATATTTCAAGGTCCTTTTTCCAATTTAATTCCCAATCCTTGATGAATTTGATCCCTCTTCAAACCAACTTCCAAACCAAAATTGTTTATGCTTCCTTTATCAATCAAACAAAACCTAATCCAAATAGGAATTTGGGTCATATTTTAACACGATTTGATATAGTATTTGTTCCAATTATACTAATACTTGTACAATACAAACTAAGAGAAGGTGAGTAACACATATTGACATTCTAGAGCCGTAAAACGAGGTGTGCACAACCCAATATTATATTGGTCTTTATTTTCACCATTCTTGCTTCAGCGAGTCACTAATAGTTTAATTTGATGCATGTATGTACTACAGGTACGTAATCCATGTCTAATTATCTAGACACTGCATTAAGTTATAAAGTTTCTTGGATCAACTAACTTCAGGTTCATGACAATATTTGATTTGAATGATTTTATAGTTTTTTGTAACATATTTGTACAAGAGTGCATAGAGCTTTTTCTCTCATGTTCTTCACATGCACAAATAAATAGTATTTTCCAATATTTTCAAAATTGACCCGAACATTGACCAAAAAAGGGGAATTGGTCAAGGGTTAGAAAGTCGAACAAAGGTTGAACCATGATTGAACCGGTTGTAAATAAATACCAAAAAATTAAGTTAATTTCCAAATTAATAATTATTTAGAGATAAAAATATTTATTATTAATATATTCCACTTCTAATGTCAATAGAAAACAAGAAATTAAATATAGCAAAAACTTCAACAAATAATTTATATATCGATTCAGTGGGCTTTTAACAAAAATTTAAATGAGAAAAATTAAGGTGAAATAAAAAAGAAATCAAATATTGAAAAGTGGTAATTACAGCCAACCCTACATTTCAAGATTCAAATTCAAAAATCAGATTACAAGTTTTAATGTTCAAAAATCAGATATTTTATATATAGATACAAGTTTTTTAAATTTAATTAAATATTAATAATAATATTATAAAAATTAATTTATATACCACCCCACCCCACCCACACAGGAATCTAAATCCCTAATTACTCCATTTCAACAGAACTCTCTCTCTCTCTCTCTCTCTCTCTCTCTCTCTCTCTCTCTCTCTCTCTCTCTCTCTCTCTCGTAGTGTTAGCAGCGGCGCGGGAGGGGTGGCCACTTGTAGTTGTGGCAGCGGCTGGTGTTGGTGGTGGCGCCATGACCGTCGGCGACGACGATGAAGTAATTTCGCAGCGGTCCATATTCTCTCCTCTCTCTGCCGACGGTCTTCTCACCTGGCTTTTCTGCTCCGTATGCTCTCTCTGCCGGTGGTCTTCTCTCTTCATCTGCGTCGAATGCTGCTTCACCGAACAGCGAAGAGGAGCTTCATCGAGCACAACTGGAGGAACAACGTCGATCAGATCGGAACAGCGACGCAGATCCATGGTCTGAGCGCGCAAATCTGTCCTTTTTTTACTTTTTTTTTGTGTGTGGTTGTGGAATGTGGTTGGTGGTTGTGCGTACAGTTGGCGGTGGTTTTGTGTGGATGTTTCTATGGTGGTTTACGGCGTTGTGCAGTGGGTTTTTTGGTGGTTGTGGAATGTGGTTGGTGGTTGTGCGTGCGGTTGGGGTGTGTGTGTTGCGAGTGTGGTGGTGCTCTGTGTGTGTTGCGGGTGTGGTGGTGGGGGGTTTGGCGGGGGCGGTTTTGTGGTGGTGATGAAGTATGTATCAGTGGTGGCGGGGTGGTGGTTTTGTGGATCTTATAATTTTTGTGGTGGTGGCGGCGATATTGTTGGTGCTGGAGATTGTCATGGTTTATAGCCGGAGCGGTAGCTGTGGAGACATTTGGAGGTGATGGTGGTACATGATCCAGTAGTTGACCTGTGATCAATTAGTGAACTATGACCCTTAAAATTCGAACTGTGACTCAAAATTAAATAAGTTGTCACCTAAAAATTTACCTGTGATCATTATATAAAAAAAAAAAATAATAACTCGTGACTATGAACAACATTCTGATTTGTGACTTGGACTGTGACTTGTGACCTGAGTCGTCGGAATCGGTGCAGTCGCCGGAAGGGTCATCAGAATCGGAATAGTCGTCGGAACGGTCACCGAAATCGGAGTACTTACTGGAGCAGTCGCCGGAATCGGCATCGGAGTGGTCACCAGAGCAGTGCCGGAATAGTCGCCGGATTGGTGGGGTGGGGTGGGAGTGGTGGGGGCGGGTTTATTATATTTATTTATTTATATCTTTTTATATATTTATATATATAAATAAATATTTATATATATATGTGTATGTATATGTTAAAAAATCTGATTTTGAAATGTGAAAATTGTTTTGTTATTTTTGAAATAAGGTAAAGATAAAGTAGGAAAAATGAATTTTTCCCTATTGAAAATCAGTGAATAAAAATAGCATATTGTTTCAAAGTAATCCCAACAATTGTTCCTATCAATCCCACGTCGGAATATAAGTGAAGAAAAAGGTTTGAGAGAAACTATAAAAGGCCAAGCCAATAGTTCTAACTTAATGGGCCTTTCTATTTTAAGTCACTGAGCTTGTGAAGTTTAAAATCATGGGGTAGTTACACAAATACCCTATATTTTTGAGATAGTTTCGAAAAAACATGATAAACTTGAATTAATTGGTAAATAGTTAAAATTGAACGTATAATTTACGTTCAAACTTAACACACGACAGTTTGTCAAAAATCAGTCATCTAAGCTCCAAAAAGCAAAGGAAAATCAAGAGGGAAAAGAGGAAATATTCCATAAATCAAGCACAAACAAGATCAAGGTTGCTTCAACTACTATTCTTCAAAATTTTCTTCCCTTAATCTGGAAATACCCAAACAAAAATTAAAGTTCCTTTTTTCTTTTTTGGATTTTTTGTTTAATTAGTTCCTCAATTTTGCCATTTTGCATAGATTATAAAGCAACAACCGTAAATATCAATTTCAAATTGAATAAACTCCCACTTACAAATTATAATCATCTTAGTGCATTGTCTATGTCATTGTTCTTTGAAATTTGTCATTAGGTTTAGTTTGAATCTTATAATGTAAATTATTGGCATTTACGGTTTTTTTTATGGTTATGCTATTGTGACTAGAAAAGTATTTGAAAATAACATTTTTTTATCTTTAGAGGAAATGTATTGACTTAATACATATGAAAAATAAAACTTTGAATCAGTTCAATTGATGCATACAAAGTGTTTGCAAAAATGAGAATGTGAAAAAGTGACAAAATATCACTTTTATTTAAAAATTTGTAGTATCTTATTGGAGTAATTAGTTAGATGCATACATTCATGTTTTTGAAAATTTAAATATTTGATTTCAAACATTGTTTTACATTAATACGTATGAAAAATCAATTTTGAATCAATTCAATTGATGAATGCAAAGTGTTTGCAAAAATGAGATTATGAAAAAGTGAGATTCTGTCACTTTTATTGAAAAAGGATACAAAATCTCATTGAAGTAATTAGCTAAATGCATATGTGTGTGTTATTTGGAAATTTAAATATTTGATTTCAAACTTGTTTTACGTTAATACATATGAAAAATTAACTTTAAATCAATTCAATTATGCATGCAATGTGTTTACAAAAAGAAGAATATGGAAAAGGGACATTCTCTCTCTCTCTCTCTATATATATATATATATAATTACAGTATCTCATTAGAGTAATTAGCTAGATGTATACTTTTTGTTTTTGAAAATTTAAATATATGATTTCAACCTTATTTTATGTTAATACATATGAAAAATTAACTTTAAATCAATTCAATTAATGAATGTAAGGTGTTTGCAAAAAAGAAAATGTAAAAAAATGGCATTCTGTCACTTTTATCTAAAAAAGTCATAGTATCTCATTTAAGCAATAAGCTAGGTGTATATGTGTGTATTTTTGGAAATTTAATATATGATGTCAAACCTCGTTTTACGTTAATACATATGAAAATTAATATTGAATCAACTCAATTGATATATGCAGTGTTTGCAAAAAGAAGACAATGAAAAAGTGACATTTTTATCTAAAAAAGTCACAATATCTAATTGGTGCAATTAACTAAATGTATACATGCGTTTTTTGAAATTTAAATATAAAAATTTAAAACTTGTTTTACATTAAAAGGTGATATGATGTATCACTTTATTTGTTTTTTTGCATATGAGTTATTTTTCCAAAAATTAAAAGTGACATACTCTATAACGTTTTTTTTTTAAAAAAGTCTTACGCAATTTCTTTGTAATCGTTTTGATAGTATTGATAAAATTAATGTCATCATTTGTTATGGAGGCATATGAGGAATGTGACATCGGAGGAAGATTCTAATCAGCAGAGTGAAGGGAGATTGGAAGAGACTCGAGTTCTATATTCTCGTCACAGATCTCAGTCGTTGCTAGCTCTAGGATTCTAGAGCCGATTGTGATGCCTTTCATGTTTCCTAGTGCTCGATGCTTCATGTGGCGTTGCTCATGGTCATGGATGAAGGCAAAAGGTTGCTTGGGTGCCGATGAGAAGTAGGCGATGAAGGTGGTTGCAGAGAGGGGTTGTTGGAGGGTTTTGAGAGAGAGAGAGAGAGAGAGACATTAAAGAGGATGGGTGGAGAGATTAGAGAGATAAAAAATAGACTATCCAACTAATCTAATAATAGTTATTATTAAAATTAAAAATATAATTAACACTTGATTATTGAATAAAAATAGTTGAAACTTGATTTATGATAATGTAATTTTAGATTCATGTTTGGATGTAATTTTCCCAGGACAACTTACAAAAAAACACTTAAAATCACAAGACTTATGAAAAATCATATGAAAAATGTTTGAAAGTAAAATATACTGTGTAAAGTCAAGACTTTTTTATTAAAATGTGACATACAATGTCAAAAGTGATAGATAATAAAAAGTGATAAATACGAATCAAAAACCTTAAAATAGATCTAGAGGTGGTTAATTTTCTTTTACAAGTTCTCTTTGGGATTATGCTTCACTTATATTAACTAAACATAAAACGTAACTTCATTTTAAGAACACAACAATCTATAAGTTGGAAGTGACACAAATTCAAAAAAGTGACCAATACTAAAAAATGTGAAAAAAAAAATTTAAAAAGGTGACCAAAAAAATGAGAAACGCTAACCAAAACCTTAGAATAGATTCAAGGGTAGTTAGTTTTCTTTTATATGTTGTCTCTTTGTGATTACGCTTCACTTATATTAACTAAACATAAAACATAAATTCATTTTATAAATACGACAACCTATAAGTTGGAAGTGATAGAAATTTAAAAAAAAGTGACAAATACTAAAAAAAAAAGTGACACAAATTCAAAAAAGTGACAAACATTCAAAAAAGTCACACACACTCAAAAAAGTAAGAAACACTAATCAAAACCAAAAAATAGATCCAAGGATAGTTAACTTGCTTTTATATGTTGTCTCTTTGTAATTATGCTTCACTTATATTAACTAAATGTAGAACATAACTTCACTTTAAGAGCACAACATTAACATATAAATTGGAAGTTGCAGAAATTAAAAAAAGTAACAGAAGTAAAAAATTTACATTCGCTAAGTAATGTTTTTAAGCTACAACTCCAAGTAACCAATGATAAGTGTGTTTTATACACGTAATTATGACAGAAAACAGATTGAATGTTGTTATAAAAAGCTCGAAAATGACTTAATTAGTTATATATCATTTTTGTAGGGCGACTCTGATGGAATGAATGAAATGTAAGCGAAAAGAGGCGAAAATGACCAAAATGCAAGTCAACGAAAGTTCAGGGACTAATTTGCAAATACTCAGAAGTTGACCCGAATGATCAATCGAGCATAAATATCTATGGAAGGCCTAATTGTCAACAACATGGATGACTAGAAGTGGTTAGAGAAGGGATCAGGACCAAGGATGGACGGAAGAAAAACTTGGGGACCAAAATGAACAAGAAGGAAGTTCCCTTTTCCTTGCGATCGCATGGTAGAATACCTTGCGATCGCCCAAGCTTCAACAGGGAGTTCAGAAGAGGATAACACTTGTGTCTTGCGATCGCAAGGGATCCTTTCTTGCGATCGCAAGGAAGGTTTTCTGCGCGAGAATTTTTAGTTTCCTTTTTCGAATCAAACACTTATGGAATGATATCTTAGCACACTATTTAAACTAAAACTCGTCCAGAATTAGGGTTTATACATTCTTAGAGAGAAAAATTCGAATTTCAAGAGCAAGGAGAAGAGTTTGAGCTAGGGTTTCACATCAAGATTCAAGATTCAAGCTCTAAACTTCTACTTTTTGGTGATGTTTTCTTTCTATCATTTTTATTATTGTTTTAAATTCATTATGTTAGGCTAGACTTTTTATGTACTAGGTGAACGATGAACCTCGCATTGTGAACTCTTTAATTCTATTTTGCAATTTGATAATTAAACACTTTGATGGTTTTGAATGATTTATATACGCTTATTGTCTCTGTTATTATAGTCGACGATAATTGTGTGAGTTTAGGTGATTTATTTCATGCATTCGAAATAAGGGGAATAAATTCAACAAGGTGTAAATCGTCGTTTTGTTCATAGAGGATAGAAATATACCGATATGCATTACGTGAATCTCTAAGTGTTTACAAAACTACATGCATCCTTATATATTGCATTTGTCATAGAAATATAGTCAAATGGTATACTAGGATAGGTTCAATTCTACTCGGAAGAGATTGTTGGATAGGTTAAAAACATTGATTCTTCAAACAATTCATCGTGTTGTCAAATTGTGAGATAGGGTTTAAGAGTGAACTTTGCTTGGTGATTCGGGATCCTAGTGCGCTTTTCCATATATTAATTTTCTCAAACTTTGCATTCAACCATTGTTTTACAATTACATCGCAATTCTAGTTTAATTTGCACGTTATTTACAATTTAATATTAAAATCACAAAAACTACCAATTTGAGCTTTATAGTTTCGGTTAATGTTACAATAATAGAAATTAGGTTAGATCAATCTTCGTGGGAACGATACTCGAAATTTTACAATTTTCACTTTATTACTTGTCAACGAACCGTACACTTGCGGTGATTTAAATTCGAAACATATTTTCGTGAACAAGTTTTTGGCGCCGTTGCCGGGGACTGAGTATTAATTTGATTTTTGTTATTTTGACACTAATTCGAACTTGTTTTTCTTTAGTTTCATTTTATTTTGATTTTAGTTCAATTACTTAAGCTGAGCTAAGTGCTACTACTGTTTTCTTGCCTTTCAGGCATTGCATGCGAAGATCAATCAGCTGTGGTTTAGTTCAATTTGATTTGGAAATTGAACGAACTTTTCATCGCAGACAGAGAGAAGCACGAGTAGCACATCAGGTCAATCAAGGACAGATCGAAATGGCTGAACAACAAATGGAACCAAGAATAGGTCATGCAGTACCAGCCAATGTTGAAGCTCAGGATGATGGGAATGCTATACTTGGGGATTTCCTAGCACCATATGTTGTTCAAAGCCAGTCCAACATCGTTTATCCAGCATTTGGACAGCCGAACTTTCAATTGAAGACAAATGTCATCCAACTCTTCCAGAATGGACATCAATTTTACGGAACAGCCAACGAGAATCCACATACACATATATCCCGTTTCTTGGATATGTGTCAACGCTTCAAATACCCTGGGATATCAGAAGATGCAATCAGGCTAAGACTATTTCCATTAACTCTTCGGGATAAAGCACTTGAGTGGCTTGATTCACTCCCGGTGGTGAGCATAACTACTTGGAACGATTTGGCTCAGAAATTCTGCACCAAATACTTCTCACCGGTAAAGTGGCGAGATTGAGGCATGATATATCAATTTTTAGCCAACACGAAACTGAATCACTTGATGAAGCGTGGAGTAGGTTCAAGGGCATGCTAAGGAAGTGTCCTCAACATGGATACGACAAGAAAGAACAAATCTGATACTTCTATTGGGGACTAATACCAACTTTCAGAATCATGGTAGATTCGTCATCAAATGGGTCTTTAACCACCAGGTCAGTCGAGGGCGCTTTGGAGTTGTTTGAGAGATTGGCTAGTACCTCAGCCATGTGGTCTACAGATAGAGGTGGTGCCAAGAAAGCAATGGGAGTGTATGAAGTAGATACCCATTCAGCCTCATCCGCGAAGATTGACTCCTTGTTTCACAAGATAGAGGGTATAACACAAACCGTGAACTCAGCACAAGTGAAGAAGCCCAGTTGTGAAGAATGTGGAGCAGAGCATGGAACAGCTGAATGCCCCATTGTTACACAACGGATGGAACATGTGGATTTCGCTCAATGGGGTCAACGTCAGCAGAACAATCCTCACTCTGAGACATACAACTCCGGATGGAGAAATCACCCTAATTTCTCTGAGGTGTTAACCAGAATCACAATCAGAATCATACTCGGGCCCATGGGCAGTTTCAGCAGGAGAGAAAACCTCAGTTGGAAGACATGTTTGCAAAACTTATGGAAAAGACCGATAAATACATGGAAACCACAAATCAGTTCATGAGGAAGACTGAAACAAACTTTCAGAATCAGGGCGCAGCTATTAAAAATCTGGAGACTCAGATGGGACAACTAGCTCTATCTATGACAGGACGAGTGCCTGACACTTTACTGAGTAATATAGAAGTGAATCTTAGGGAGTATGTTCAAGCCATTACTACAAGGAGTGGAGCTCAGCTACTTGAGATACTTGTGAAAAGGCCAGGAGTAGACAAAGAGATAGTAAACCCACCGGAGAAGGAGACTAATAGCACCTAGCAGACACCAGTGAAAGAGAGACAAGCAGTGCCACAACAAGTTCCAGATAACTCAGTGAACCCTTATGAACCACCCATTCCATTTCCACAACGGTTGAGGAAGCCACGAATGGAGCAGCAATACAAAAAGTTCCTTGAAGTGTTCAGAAAGCTCCATATAAACATCCCATTAGCTGATGCACTCTTCCAAATATCGAGCTACGCGAAGTTCTTGAAGGATATTTTATCAAACAAACGCAAGTTAGAAGATCACGAGACTGTAATGTTGACTGAAGAAGTCAGTGCCAGGATTCAGAACAAACTCCCACCAAAGCTGAAAGATCCAGGGAGTTTTACTATACCCTGTACCATTGGTGAAATTTACTTTGATAAAGCATTATGTGATCTTGGTGCCAGTATTAATCTAATGCCTTTATCTGTTTTCAGGAAACTTGGATTAGGAAAGGCTAAAGCAACCACAGTTACATTGCAACTGGCTGACAGATCATTGACACACCCAAGAGGAATCATCGAGGACGTGCTCATCAAGGTGGAAAAATTCATATTTCCTACTGATTTTCTCATTTTGGATATGGAGGAAGACAAAGACGTTCCACTAATTCTGGGCAGACCATTTTTGGCCACCGGAAGAGCACTGATTGATGTTCACAGGGGGCAGCTGATTTTGAGACTGGGTGACGAACAGGTATCCTTCGATGTTTTCAAGGCCATGCAGTTTCCTTCTGAGGCTGATAGTTGTTTCAAGATCGATGTAATCGATAAGGTGGTGAATGATACTTTTCTACTTCAACATCATTCGGATGCATATGAGGCGTGCATTGCTCATTCTCAATCAATCAATTCTGATTCACTTGAGATTGAAACTTGTGCACGGTTTATGGAGACCAACCCACCATATTTTCGAAAACAGCACTTCCCAAATTTTGAAGAACTTGGAACAGAAAGCAAGAAGCATATACCTTCGATTCAGCAGCCGCCTAAGTTGGAACTAAAGCAGCTACCACCACACCTCAGATATGCTTATCTTGGAGATTCTTGCACTCTTCCAGTGATTATATCGAACTCAATCAGTGAGGTGGAGGAAGAAAACTACTTCGGGTACTCAGAGAACACAAAACAGCCATAGGATGGACCATTGCAGATATTAAAGGGATCATCCCTTCGTTGTGTATGCATAAGATCCTCATGGAGGAGAATTTTCGTCCCAGTGTGGAGAGTCAGCGGAGGTTGAATCCAAATATGAAGGAAGTGGTTCGGGCTGAAGTATTGAAGCGTTTGGATGCGGGAATCATATATCCCATATCTGATAGTGCGTGGATCAGTCCAGTTCAAGTAGTGCCGAAAAAGGGGGGAATCACAGTTGTACCTAATGAGAAGAATGAGCTTATTCCTACTAGAACAGTTACAGGTTGGAGGGTTTGCATTGACTACCGCAAACTCAATACAGCTACTAGGAAGGATCATTTTCCTCTCCCCTTCATTGATCAAATGTTGGAAAGGTTGGCAGGACATTCACACTACTGCTTTCTTGATGGGTACTCCGGTTACAATCAGATTCCAGTAGCACCAAAGGACCAGGAGAAGACCACATTCACATGTCCTTATGTACTTTTGCTTACCGTAGGATGCCTTTTGGTTTATGTAATGCTCCAGCCACGTTTCAGCGATGCATGATGGCTACATTTTCCGATATGGTTGAGAGAGTCATAGAGATCTTCATGGATGATTTTTCTGTGTTTGGATCTTCATTTGATGAGTGTTTGAAACATCTGAACTTAGTTTTGGAAAGATGTAGGGAAACGAATCTGGTATTGAACTGGAAAAATGTCACTTCATGGTGCAAGAGGGCATAGTTTTGGGGCATCGAGTTTCAGCAAAAGGAATAGAAGTGGATAGGGCAAAAATTCAAGTGATTGAAAAATTACCACCACCTACTTCTGTTAAAGGTGTTCGCAGCTTTCTAGGTCATGCTGGGTTTTACAGACGGTTCATTAAGGACTTCTCGAAGATAACTAAACCACTTTGCAACTTATTGATGAAAGACAATCCATTTGACTTCGATGATGGGTATTTAACAGCTTTCCACACTCTCAAAGAAAAGCTCATCTCAGCTCCAGTAGTAGTTGCACTGGATTGGGAGTTACCGTTTGAATTGATGTGTGATGCCAGTGATTATGCCGTGGGAGTAGTTTTGGGGCAACGAAGAAACAAAATTTTCCATGTGATTTACTACGCCAGCAAAACTTTAAATGATGCACAGCTGAATTATGCAACCACAGAGAAGGAGTTATTGGCAGTTGTGTATGCATTTGATAAGTTTCGCCCTTACTTGATTGGATCAAAGGTAGTGGTTTACACTGATCATGCAGCACTGAAGTATCTGATGACTAAGAAGGATGCAAAGCCAAGATTGATTCGCTGGGTATTATTGTTGCAAGAGTTTGATATTGAAATCAGAGATAAAAAGGGTAGGGTGAACGTTGTAGCAGATCATCTATCTCGATTAGAGCTTGGTCAACTAGATGAGTCAGTAGAAATAAATGAGATTTTTCCAGATGAACAAATCCTCAGTGTGGAGACCGCACCTTGGTATGCAGATATTGTTAACTACTTGGCCAAATCCATTCATCCATCGGATTACTCTAATCACCAGAGGAAGAAGTTCTTTGCAGACTTGAAATACTACTTCTGGGAAGATCCCATTCTCTATAGGCATGGTGCAGATCAGATTATTCGACGATGCGTGCCTGAAGAGGAAGTACATCAGATTATAGAGCACTGCCATTCCTCAGCATATGCGGGACATTTTGGGGCCTCTAAGACAGCAGCTAAGGTCTTACAGTTTGGATTTTAGTGGCCTACATTGTTCAGGGATGCCTTTGAATTTGTGAAGAGATGTGATCGGTGTCAACGCACAGGGAATATCTCGAGAAAGAATGAAATGCTTTTAACAAGTATCCTAGAAGTAGAGCTATTTGACGTTTGGGGAATTGACTTCATGGGACCATTCCCACCGTCATTCTCCAATCAATATATACTTGTTGCTGTTGACTATGTCTCCTAGTGGGTCGAAGCAGTAGCATTACCAACTAATGATGCAAAAGTGGTGATTGGATTTCTAAAGAAGCATGTTTTTACTCGTTATGGAACACCGAGAGCTATCATCAGTGACGGGGAGAAACATTTTTGTAATCGCAAGTTTGAGCAGTTGTTGAGTAAGTATGGAGTCAAACATCGCACAACAACCCCATATCATCCTCAAACTAGTGGGCAAGTTGAAATCTCTAACAGAGAGTTGAAGAGAATACTTGAAGTCACGGTGAATTCATCAAGGAAAGACTGGTCTAAGAAATTGGACGATGCACTATGGGCTTACCGAACAGCATTCAAGACACCTATTGGCATGTCACCATACCGTCTGGTGATTGGGAAAGCATGTCACTTACCAGTTGAGTTGGAACATCGGGCTTATTGGGCGCTTCGCAGGTTGAATATGGATTTGCAAGCAGCTGGTAAACAGCAGTTACTTTAGTTGAATGAACTGGATGAATTTCGCCAGGAAGCTTATGAGAATGCAAAAATATACAAGGATCGTACCAAGAAATTTCATGACCTGCATATTCAGAGAAGAGAGTTCATAGTGGGGCAGCAGGTTCTGTTATTCAATTCTCGCTTGAAGCTTTTCCCGGGAAAGTTGAGGTCACGATGGTCTGGCCCGTATACTATCACCCAGGTGTTCCTACATGGAGCTGTTGAAATCACACATGAGAGCAAAGGGACATTCAAAGTCAATGGGCAGCGCTTAAAGCACTATTGGAGCGGAGATTTCTCGAAAGACAAATCCACCGTTCACCTTCAGACACCAGAATGATCTTCATACGGTACAGTCGAGCTATCGACTATAACCTAGCGCTGGATGGGAGGCAACCCATCGTTTCTTCCCTTTTATTTATTATGTTCTTTTTTGTTTTTATTTTGATAGTTTTCATTTTCCTTGCTTTGCTCATGTAGTTCTAGGTCACTGTTTGTTTAACCATTCACACATCACTCATGAGTAATTCTTTTTAGTTTTGAATGTGTTATACATGTATTACGTGGTGTTGGAATCAATTTTTTTTGGGGGCTTGCGGCTCAAATTCACACTTATCTAGGCTAAATGGTCATTTTCTTAGATTTTCGGTCCACATGTGTTATCATAGTTGAAACTGATTTTGGATGTGTTCTCATTATTTATCAACACCTCAGAAAGTGTGAAATGTGGTTTTCTAACGTTTGGGGGTAATGGATGCGTGGGGACCTCATTGGTCAAAAACTAGGATTTTGAGGTAAAAACACGTTTTTGTGTTACAACATGCTTTGTCAAACCAAGTCTTGCTTTCATGCGTATTTTATGGGTTCAAAAATTGGTGTTCTAGGTTGCAAGCACTTTGGGTTTTTAATTTGGCAATGTAGGATGAAAAGGGGTTTTTGGTGAAACATTGGATTTTTCCTTGTTTTCCCTCCATTTTGAGCATGTTTAGCTAATCATCAACTCTAGAAGCCCTTCAGAGTGCTCATTGGATCTCATGCAGTTTATCAATTGTTGAAAATCGATTTGGGGATGGTCATTGGTCATTTATGCATTTTGGTGGAAAATTCACGTTTTTGAGGGCAAAATGGTTACATTTTGTGTGTTTTGGAATTCACATATGTTTTCAAGTTCAATTTGATTTTGAAATAAGGTCTATGTTCTACAATGTACACGCAGTGAGTTGGAATGAAATTTGCGCTCTCAAGGGGTGTTTAGGTCTTGAGCAAACCACAATCAAGTAAACTTCGGTTTGTCCTGTTCGAATGAACCTTATGGTATTTTTAAATTTATTTACCTTAATCCACTCATTTTTTCTTCATTGGCACGAAAAGGGGGTTGTTTGTTTTCAAAAAAAAAAAAAAATTTCCCTTGCGATCGCATGGCTGTCGCCCAGACAGAGTTGGTCCTGACCTGCTGGCCCTTGCAATCGCAATGAAGAAGAGCGACGGGTTTTTAACCCTTTGTCTCTTCCCTTTTTTTTTTTCTCACTCTCATTTCACTCTTCACTTTCATCCTCTCGATCCCACAAGACATTCCGGCCGTTACATTTCGAAATCAACAAGAAATTCCTCATCTTCACTCCTCATGTCGTGATTTGCATCCAACAAAATCAATTTCCACATTAAATTAACAATTCAACCATTCTCCCAAGGTAAATCTCGGTTTCCCCCATATTTTCTTGTTATTGATTTTTGATAATTATTGTGAATGGAAGTTGGGCTTAGGTAGTTATGGGTTTTGGATGAGTGGTGTGATGAAAAATTTGGTTTGTTTTACACCTCCAATTGTTGTGAAACTTGAGGATGAACAACATGCCCATAATGTGTTTGATAAAATGTCTCAGTGCTAATTTCTCTATTTTTTTTCATGATTTGTAACTTTTACCTAGTTGTTGCATGTGATGACTTACATGATGTGATGAAAATTGTTGCACTTCACAATCTGGACACCATTTTACTCTGTCTTACCACTTAGAAGCACCACTGCACCCATGGCTAGACATGACTGCACTTCACGTCACCTACTTCGTCCCCCAGTTTCACCAACCGTTTGACCTCCGATTGGCACCAAATTTGCCACACTCGTAGTTGGACTTACCCCCTTTCATATGCCTGACTATTGCCGATGAAAATTTCGAGATTTCATGCCGATGTCACGGGGCAAAGTTGCTTAGTCGATCATAGTCTTACATGCTACATTTTCAATTTTTCGACTTGTTTTTCGGGTGTTTCACATCTTGCCATATCTTTACCATATCTTCCTCATGTTTATCTTCCGATATGCATCGATTTCACGCACTGTATGCTGTGGACTAATTTTTGCTATTTTCTTCATACAGGATGCCACCGAAACGCACTTCCAAAGGCAAGGAGAAAGTTGGATCTTCCTCTGGCACGGCCCACACTCAAACACCTGACGGGGGTGTGCGGTGGATTCTGGGCCCCAGTTGTCGTCTTCGCTATACCGATGTCATCTCCCATTGGCAATTACTGTCCGAACGCCCAGTTCAGCTTGAGGATTTCCCAGGGTTTGAACTGGCTACATTGGTCTATCATTGTAGATGGGAAAAATTGGTAGCAAACCCGCACCCTATTTATGAAGGTCTAGTCCGGGAATTTTACGCCAACTTCAATGAGGACATAGACACACCTGGATCAGAGCATCAGTACCAGACATGGGTTCGGGGCAAATGGGTGATGTTCACACCAGAGGTGATCCAGGACTACTACCAGATGACCTGGGATAATATCATCCCAATACCTGGGGATTTTCCATGGCCCGAGGTAGCGGAGGTTCTGCTGGGGCCCGAAAATGCCTGGCCGCTAGACACAGAGGAGTGGTATCAGAATGAGCTCACACCTTCCATCGCGATCCTTTGGCTCTTCATTTGCTACAACATTGACCCAACGCGACACCGCTCCACCTTCCCGGACCCTAAGGCAGGCATGCTATATCATTTGGTTCGAGGACATAAGATCGATCTCGCATCCCTCATCTACGAGCAGATCCATACACTGGGACTTTCAGGTGACCGCCGGAATTCATTGATTTTTCCCAGCTTTATTAGCAGCATCTGCAAGCGCGCCGGCGTCACTTTCCCAGCAGGGGAACTTCCAGTCAGATCAAGCCCATTCATTAAACGTAGTACACTGAAAGCTCAGGATAGAGCGAGGCTGAAGCGACAGGAAGCGCAAGTGCGCGCCCACCAGGCTTAGCAGCCACCTGTACAGGGTGATGAGGCTGAAGATGTAGCTATGCCTCAGGCGGCAGCACCGCCACCACCACCTATTGGGGCCGATACACAGATTTTAAGGCAGATGTTCGCCACTGTGACTGGCTATAGCAGAGAGCTACAGGGTCTACAGCAGACTTTCGGGACCATGAGCACAGATCTGCAGCAGGTGCTGGCTGACACACTAGCCACCCGCACTGTATCATCCGATATTGGTCGGGAAGTACTCGCTTCGAGTAGAGCGGTCGAGACATTGACAGGGCGATTAAGCCTATATACTGGACGGGTCGATGATATACAGCTCCGCACCGATGCGACAGTCACCCGTTTGGGCAGCCTTGAGGCTGAGGTACAGCGACAGTCCAATATTCTTCAAGAGCACACAGAGCTACTTCGGGGCCAATCGATACTTCTTCAGGAGCAGTCCGAGTTGATGCGCCAGATTCTTGCACGACTGCTTCCACAACAGGATGCTGGACCTAGTTTTGCCCCTCCACCACCATCACCACCTCCAGCCTGATCAGGGAGTTCCCTTGCCCCTTTACTCACTCTCTATCCTTACACTTTCAACATTGGGGCAATGTTAGATTTAATTTGGGGGGGTGGAAATGCATATGATTTCGGTAATTTTAGTTCATCAGTCATTTGTAATTTATGCATGCTTTTGTTCTGTTACATGTTTGAGTGTGCTTGTTAAAAAAAAAAAAAATTTAACAAGTTATGTTCTTTTTTTTGAGCAATTTTTTGTTTGTGTGCTTGTGTGGGTTTAATAGCCTTATCGGCAATGGTGAGAATATTGGAAACAGTATGGCTATGAATTGTGGACATTGTGCATGTTGAATTGATCTACACTTGTCTATATGGAAACTTGATATTCCTGCGCACAATACTGATGTTGGGCATGCTAAGCTAGTGATGGATGAATAAATTAGAGTACATATGGACATGATAGGTCAACCCAGAAAACCTCTATTGCACTTATCAAGAAACCATTATTTTAGAAGTTTGGAGACGATTTATCTATCACAGGGAAACATTGAGATGAGTAGAGAGTCCATGCGTGGAAAGTGTGTTTTGTGGATTGGATTAGACCAATGAGATGAAAACAATGTAAACGTTTCAAGTTAGAGGGCAGTTCTAGAAACTAGATGTCTAAAAGAAAAGGGACATTGCACTAATCATTGAAAATAAACATCGGTTCGAGCCTGTATAACTCGAGTGATTAAGTCTGTAAGGGTTAAAAACCTGATGCCCTATGGTCATCTGACTTGGGAGTCATCGGCCAAAGCTCGCTACAGGGGTTATATAGAAAGCAAATGGACGATGTCTCAAAAAAAAAAAATTTTTTATCCATTGATGAATAACATACATACTCCTATGTATGGAATGCACTGATTAGCCCAGACATCCAGTTGATAGAATCATTTCTCTGATACGAAGCAAGTAACTGACTCTAGTCTCAACGGTTGAAACAATCAAATAAATAGGAGAACCCCTGCATGTTGAAATGCAAACCTGTGGATGTGAGATCTATCCAAACTAAGAGAGGGTGAGGACTTAAGTGAATCAAATGCTCTATTCTAGAACACACATGTTGATTTTTGAGCGAAAGAAACAAGTTTGGGGGGGGGTGTGAATCTCTTGAGTGAAGAAAGGAAATATTTGACTACTGTAGGTCGAGATTTACACCCATCATCAGTTTGGTATGCTTTGCATGAGTAAGCACCCACATACACATCGAGTTCTACACACGACAGGTGAAAATTGATTTGATTTTGCACTATTGAAACTATTCATTTTGCTATTACTGAACTCTAATGCTGAGACATGGTAGGCTGTTAAACTATGCTCTGTGTTAAGTTATCATTTTGTTTGAGGACAAACAACAATTCAAGTTTGGGGGTATTTGATAAGTGTGTTTTACACACGTAATTGTGACAGAAAACAGATTGAATGTTGTTATAAAAAGCTCGAAAAGGACTTAATTAGTTATATATCATTTTTGTAGGGCGACTCTGATGGAATGAATGAAATGTAAGCGAAAAGAGGCGAAAAGGACCAAAATGCAAGTCAACGAAAGTTCAGGGACTAATTTGAAAATACTCAGAAGTTGACCCGAATGATCAATCGAGCATAAATATCTATGGAAGGCCTAATTGTCAACAACATGGATGACTAGAAGTGGTTAGAGAAGGGATTAGGACCAAGGATGGACGGAAGAAAACCTTGGGGACCAAAATGAACAAGAAGGAAGTTCCCTTTTCCTTGCGATCGCATGGTAGAATACCTTACGATCGCCCAAGCTTCAACAGGGAGTTCAGAAGAGGATAACACTTGTGTCTTGCGATCGCAAGGGATCCTTTCTTGCGATCGCAAGGAAGGTTTTCTGCGCGAGAATTCTTAGTTTCCTTTTTCGAATCAAACACTTATGGAATGATATCTTAGCACACTATTTAAACTAAAACTCGTCCAGAATTAGGGTTTATACATTCTTAGAGAGAAAAAGTCGAATTTCAAGAGCAAGGAGAAGAGTTTGAGCTAGGGTTTCACATCAAGATTCAAGATTCAAACTCTAAACTTCTACTTTTTGGTGATGTTTTCTTTTTATCATTTTTATTATTGTTTTAAATTCATTATGTTAGGCTAGACTTTTTATGTACTAGGTGAACGATGAACCTCGCATTTTGAACTCTTTAATTCTATTTTGCAATTTGATAATTAAACACTTTGATGGTTTTGAATGATTTATATACGCTTATTGTCTCCGTGATTATAGTCGACGATAATTGTGTGAGTTTAGGTGATTTATTTCATGCATTCGAAAGAAGGGAAATAAATTCAACAAGGTGTAAATCGTCGTTTTGTTCATAGAGGATAGAAATATACCGATATGCATTGCGTGAATCTCTAAGTGTTTACAAAACTACATGCATCCTTATATATTGCATTTGTCATAGAAATATAGTCAAATGGTATACTAGGATAGGTTCACTTCTACTCGAAAGAAATTGTTGGATAGGTTAGAAACATTGATTCTTCAAACGATTCATCGTGTTGTCAAATTGTGAGATAGGGTTTAAGAGTGAACTTTGCTTGGTGATTCGGGATCCTAGTGCGCTTTTCCATATATTAATTTTCTCAAACTTTGCATTCAACCATTGTTTTACAATTACATCGCAATTCTAGTTTAATTTGCATGTTATTTACAATTTCATATTAAAATCACAAAAACTACCAATTTGAGCTTTATAGATCAATCCTCGTGGGAACGATACTCGAAATTTTACAATTTCCACTTTATTACTTGTCAACGAACCGTATACTTGCGGTGATTTAAATTCGAAACATATTTTCGTGAACAACCAACAAAAACTAACAGTGTTCATCCTACTCAACTATATGAAAAATGAGTTTAAAAAATCTTACAAACAATCATAACCCACAATTTTCAATATAGCTAAATTAGCCAATAAACTCACAACTGATGAGCAAATTAAAAATTTTTGAACTAACAACTTGGGTAATATAATCATAACCCACAAATTTAAATACCACCAAGTTATCCAATAAGCTCACAAACTAACGAAAATTGATGAAATGCCAAAAAAATTGTATAAACACTTATTACTGTTAATCGAATGACATCATTTCTGAAAGTGATATAGCTTGTCACTTCTATATAAATCATCTATACCGAATATTTTTCAAAAATAATTTATATGTTGTGCTTGTTCATCACATGCATCTTCCATCTTTGCCTCATCAACCATCTGTGAGCTGAAAATTCAATAGTACATATGCTACTATGAACTCTCTTTTCCTCTCTACCCACATAACTTCCTATGTGGGTTCTTCAATTTCAGTCTCAATTTCATCCTGCAGCAATTAAACATACAACATCTCCATTAACATAAAAGTAAATGACCAAAATTATCAAATAACATCTCTAATAAGGAAATTGAATTTGAGAATGATTGCTTCATGAGCACAAGGATACACAATAATCCCGACAAAATCCAGAATCATAAATTGAATGATATAATAGAACAAGAAATCATATCTGTCAATTCAAATCAAATTTAAATCTTTAAAAATTAAGCCAGCAATTTAAGAATTTGAACCGTAGACATAAGATGCCAGTGCAACAATGGGTGTCTTTACCTAAGTATTCGAAACAAATGCAGAAAGTCACAAGGTCCATAACTATTTTGTTTTTCAGGTTAAACTATGAATTTATACCAAGAAAAGGAAAAAGAAAAACCGGAACTCAATCTTTTTCTCATTCAAAACACCTTAATCGGTCCTCTAATTCACGATTTCACAATGAATTGTAGTATTATTCATCAGATAAATATTACCCAAAAAAGTAGAAAATATACGTGAGCGAGAGGGGTGAACAACGTACTTGAAATCGGAATCGAAAACACCACCTACCATGACGACAAGGAATGCGGTGATGATGGGGGAATGGTTGGCCAGAAACACCAATAGTGTATTGGCCAGAAATCACCACAAAGAAATAACATATTTAGGGATTGGTTGGGGATAATTCAAGAATGAATAACACTAAAATTTGGTATGGTAATGGATGGAGGGAGGACAAACGAATCATTATCTTCCATGTGGATCTTCACATTCTTCTACAAGAATCAAAAGAATGGTAGGGATGGTGCAGTGTTTGTGGGATTAGATTAGTTTTCGTCTTATTTGATTTTCTTGTAACCGTAAAATTTACGGTTAGTTAATGCTAACGAAAACCTAAAAAATTAAAAGTGTATTAATCAATTATTTAATAAATGGGCCGTACGGGGCCTAATTTTCCCTAAAATCATTTGAGTAAAAAAATGCTAACCCATAAAACCGGTCTTGGGTCCCGGTCTTTCCTAGTTTTTGATTTAATGTGTTTTTAGTCATAATCGAATCGGTTTGTACCACAAATCCCCATTTTTACGGTTGAATAGGTCAATGGATTTCACGGTTGGACCGGATATTTGTCCATGTCTTTCCCGTTATCGATTTAAGGGTCTTTCCTAGTTCTCGATTTAAGGGGTTTTTAGTCATAATCAAATCGGTTCGATTCGATTTTGACAACATTGGTATTTTCCATACGATATTCAAGAAGTTGATGGAAACTTTATATTAAAATAGTTAACAATGAATAAATAAGATTAATGTATACATAATGAATAAATATTGTGTATTAGTCAAATTTTCTTTTCCACAACGTTTGAAAGAGTAATCAATATCCTCTTATACGAAGAGAAATACATAGAAAGAAACAAATCGATTTCCCATCACAAACGCGTCCAAGTAAATATCTCCGGAACAAGTATTAACGTTAAATAATGTAGGTTGAATTTCTTATTAAAGCAATCTTGCTCTCCTAATATCGACACTCGATAGAAGAGAAAACAAGGCATAATTACAAAGACAACAAAATTCCAATTATTCAAATAGTTTTCTACATAATCAAAGCAATATAATTACATCATTGGTCCCATAACTAATTACAGGTTTTTAACATAAAAAATAACCATAACCACGATGAATTATAACTGCTGGTTAATGTAAATTTTGAATTAAACCAAATTAGGTTTAACGTTTAACTCCATCCCAATTATTGGATGCGTCGAATTATAACATCAAGCCAGCTTGATTTTCACAAATATATTATTGAGAATGCCCAAATAAAAGATAATTGTTCATATTTGCATGACTATACGAGAAGTTGTAGTGCACATAGTGCCTTTAATTTGCAAATAGCCAGTTGTTGACCTTGAATTTTGTACATTCAACGTGAGCAACAGATTTTACGGCCCCCCGTGTCCACATAAACCTAATTTCTACACACTTTGAACAAACTGTTAACCACACGTGACTTCCTCCGATGGTAACGGAGTTGGACGTGTACACTCGACGGACAAGTCAATTGAAGTAATATATATGGGTATTGGAGGTGTTTTAAACATGTGCCTCCAATATAAAAAGGGGGTTTGCTTTGGGGAAATTCGTGATAATAACAATAAGGATGTCAAGTTGTAGTTGTTGACATATGGTTGATCCCATGTTTTGATTATAACAAACAAATCGTTTTACCTCAAACAATTGAATTCAAGTTTTCATAGCTATTGTGGACAAGTTGATCCATTGGAGACAAATTGATCGTTATCAAAAGACTCGCAATTTATGATAAAAGAAAATCGAGATGGAAGCCGAGCATTCACGTCAAATCAATCAAAGACAAGAACAAATCAAGCATTCTCGTCAAATCGAGTATTCATTGAAAGTATTAGATTTAGATGCTTTAGATTCGTATGTAAAGGCAAAATACTTTAATCTTTAGCGATGAATCACTAAAAGCTCAAAAGTTTTAATAACCAATTCACCCCCTCTTGATTAGCCATTCTTGGGTTATCAATTAGAATCAGAGTAAGGTACTCAATTTAAAAATTAAGGTTATACACTCTTGAGCAATGACAAACTACCATCTTCAAAATCTTGAAGGGTATTTTACTAACCATCCTCCTTTCTTTAATGGCACGCATTATAATTATTGGAAAGTTAGGATAATGATATACATTCAATCAATAGATTATAATATTGGGAAGTTATTACATATGGTCATTATGTACGTACCAAGACTATTAAAATTGATGACAAACCTCATCAAACCATTCCAAAATCTTGAGAGCAATATAATGAAGATGATAAAAGAAAATTATCTTTGAATGCTAAAGCAAAAATCTATTTTATTGTGCCTTAGATAGAAATGAATTTAATTTATTAGTACGTGTGATTCCACATATGACATTTGGCATGCATTGGAAGTTACTCATGTTGACACTAGTAAAGTAAAGGAAACTAAAATTATTCTTTTGGTTAAAGAATTTGAAAACTTCTTCATGAAACAAGTTGAACCTATTGTTGACATGATTACTTGTTTTATCGATATTGTTAATGACCTCAAAGGGTTTGATTGAAAATTTACTAACGTTGAACTTGTAAGCTCTGTCCTAAAATGCATGAAAATGCTCCGCATACGCGCGCTTAGGCGCAATGCAGGTGGAAAACGCGTCGAATTGAGGGAATGTGCGAAAAATGCGTTTCCATTCTAAAAGGCGGGATAATGCGCCGCCTAGGCTCTCCTAAGCTGGCCTAGGCAGGGCATTATCCCGCCTAATCCCTTCTTTTTTTTTTCGTAAATTTTTTTATGATATATTAAAAAATCTATTTTTTATATAAAAATATATTTAATACCTTAAAAATAATTAAAATAATATTAAAAATGCGAAACGCATTATGGTGCTTATTCTTCGCATTGACATGCCTAAACTTGTGATTCTTGATTCTCGACCTCGACGTCTCGCAAGGCATTACGCCTTTTAGAACATTGCTTGTAAGTAAAATGCTCAGGTCACTATCGGAAGAATGAAGCTTATTAAGGATTTTGATAGAAAATACCAAAGATATCAACTCATATTCTTTGGAAGAACTTTATGACACCTTGATGACATATGAGCTCAACAACGTTGAGACGAAGGAGAAAACGAGGAAAATCAAAGAGGAATCAAAGGAGCCTCCTAAGCACCAAAATTGCTCTTAAATCAGCAATCGAAGAAGGAACTACAATTTAAAATATGAGTGATGAAGAGTTCGATGATCTAATCCTTCTTGTTAAAAAATGGGGAGGTTTTTGAAATAAAGAGAGATTCCAAAAAAATGAAAGAAAATGGTGAAGAAAGGAGCAAGAAAATCATTTTCTATGATTGTGACAAACCCGATTACACGAGAACCAGAAGATAAATATCAAGAAAAAAGACATTTCAAGCAACATGTGATGAGAGCGACGATGATGGTGATGGAAATGATAGTCCAAAAGAAATTGCCAACATGTGCTTCATGATAATCGAAGATGAGATAAACTCTATTGAAAAATGTTCATATGATGATTTACCTATCTCCTATGATGAAAATGAAAATGTTGATTATGACTTATTGATTAAAGAAAATTATTACTTGAAAGAAAAAGTTGAAGACTTAACTAAAATTATTTGTAAATTTACTCAAGGTAAGAAGAATTTTGATTTAATGTTTGGTGATCAAAAGTGTGTTTTTGATAAATGAGGAATTGAATATAAACCATATTTAAAACAAAAATCTTTCAAAAATCTATTTGTCAAAACTTCAAGCATTCATTCTTAAAAAACTAGATGTATATTTGTCTAACCAAAAAGAGGCTACACTTTGAAAGTAAGAACAAGTGGATTCGAAAATATACTAAAACTAACTACCAAGTACCCAAATTTGTATGGGCACCAAAGATAAAAAATTGAATTATTTTTGTAAGAATCAAAGAAGATGAAGGGCAAATGGTTCTTAGATAGCGGATGCTCAACACACATGATCGGGGATAGAATGTTATTATAAAATTTCAAAGTAAAGGATAGAGATCATGTCACATTCGGAGATAATACAAAAGGAAAAATTATTGAAATCGGAAACATTGGTAATTATTCTTCTCCTTTGATTGAAAACAGTTATTGGTAGATAACCTCAAACATAATTTGCTTAGTGTTAGTCAATTGTGTGATAAATGTTATCATATTAAATTCAATTCCTCTAAATGCCCTATTAAGGACGCCACATCGAAAGAGGTAATGTTTATAGAGAACCATAGCAAAGATATGTATATTATAAATATCGAATTTGAAAGTGATGAAAGATGTTTATCGAGTTTAAAGGAGAATACTTGGTTGTGGCATAGGATATTAGGCTATGTTATCAAGGATCTTCTTTCAAAAATCTCCAAAAATTATTTTGTCAAAAGTCTACCAAATTTAAAGTTTGATAAAGATAAAATTTATGATACTTGTCAATTTGATAAACAAGGAAAAATCTCTTTTAAACCTAAACTATATTCTTCGACTACAAAACCACTTCAACCACTTCACAAAGATCTTTTTGGACATTTTAGAATCCCTAGTTTGGGTGGAAAACATTATGCATTCGTCATTGTCAATGACTTTTTCTAGATTCACTTGGGTTTTATTCCTAAATCTTAAAGATGAAGCTTTGAATAAATTCAATCACTTTTGTAAAAAGGTTCAAAATAAAAATTGATACTTTATTACAACCATTAGAAGTGATCATGCTGGAAAATTTGATAAAATCGGTTTTGATAATTTTTGCAATGAAAATGGATATGAATGTAATTTCTCGACTCCTAGAACTCCTTAACAAAATGGTGTAGTGGAAATGAAGAATCGCACATTGTAAGAAATGGCTAGGACCATGCTAAATGAAAATAGCATGCCAAAATACTTTTGGGGCCGAAGCCATCAACATCGCTTGCTGTATTGTAAATAGAGTTTTAGTTAATCGAAAGAAAATTAAAATCCCATATGAGCTTTGGAAAAATTGAATTCCAAATATTGACTATTTCAAAGTTTTTGGTTGTAAATATTTATTTTAAACACAAGAAATTTTGGAAAATTTTGATTCAAAATTCGATATTGGAATCTTTCTAGGTTACCCATTGACTAGCAAAGCCTATAGAGTCTAGTCGTTCAAGAATCTTGGTGTGTGCTATCGCAGACACCCAAAAGTAATACTTTAACTTCTAAAACTAATGTAGTAGTAGAAGTAAGGGTCGATCCCACAAAAAGTGTGTAATTCAATATTTTATGCTTCGTACAATGATTGGGGGGTTTTGTATGCAAACAATTGTAAATAACGTAATCAATAACAATGAAAATTAAATTAACGAAAATAATCAAAAGACTAACCTTGGTCTAAGTTCACATCCACCGTTGGAAATCCACGATTGATCATAGATGCAATAATAATTGAATTCATATTTTGAATATTCATCATTGGAATTGATTCCTATTTCTCCTTAATTTTAGCTAGTTAGAAATCAGCGTTCTAATTAACCATAATTATTAAATACCCTAGACCAGCGCTCAAGACTCAATTTAATAACACAACTTTACACAATAGAGAAATCGATGAACTAGAAAACACAAACACTAGTTGTTGCATTCAATCTATTTAAACATTTTTCTTAAAATTCAATCTATTTGATATTTAACTTAGCAGTAGAGTGTAATGAATAACAAACTAGTAGGCCTCCTAGCAATTAAACATAACAATCATGAAAATAAGTGCAGAAGAATATTCAATACGCAAAATAAGAATTAAACAATAAGAAAAACTATTTAGATCTCACAATATGTGTTTCGAGACTTCAATTTCCTTCGACGAAGTGTAAAAGTTTAGTTACAATTCATGAATCCAAGAGAGAAATAATGAAGAATGGAGTTTGGAGACGTTCTGTACGTTCTAGGGTTTTAAAATATGTATTTATAATTATTTCCGTAGGTGGTTGACTTAAATTAGGAAACCAAAAATTTTTCCCCGATTTGGCCTGGACGGGTGCCCAGTAGAAAATGGGGTGGCCGTCCAGGCATATATATTGGCTTCTGTTAATGAAGTTTAGGGTAGGGCGGCCGCTCAACCATCGTAACTGAGCGAGTTTCAGTGTTTTGGTCATATCTTCCTCGTCTGATATCCGATTGAATTGATTCAAAATATGTTGGAAATCTAACTAAAAGGTCTACAAATTTGCTTCAGATACATCTTCCAATTCGATTGTTTGCCATCTCAAAAATGGGTCTCAAACTGAGACTAAAAATCTAATGCATAACTTTTCGATTGAAAATTGATGTGTGATCCTACTTTGACGACATTTCATCCCTTTGACTTCTTTCTTAATTCAATTGACTTCTAACACTCTCAAATCTTCATCATTTGGTTCGACACAACTTTTGTGTACTTTTATGTTAGTCCTTGAACTTCGTTTCCTTTCACTTTGGTCTTTTTTCATCTATTTCTTCCAAATTATATCATCTCCATTGAATTGCCACCAAAATCAAAATATTACATGAGTACATTTTGGTATTAATTAATCATATAAGCACATAAAATAAGGAGGAAAAAAATATGCATTTTGCATTCCTATCAAATTCCCCCACACTTGATGTTTGCTCGACCTCGGCCAAAACTTTCCCAAAACACCCCGGTCGTAATGCCATGAACATAGAACAATCAAACTCTTTAAAACGCATAAGATATCATAAATAAACATTCCCACACAACTCATAATCCATTAGCAAGTATTTTCATATGAAGATGGAGTAAACTAAACATGTAGACCCTCATGGATATAAGTACTCAACTCTCATGTGTTTAAAAGGTAAGTGTTTTGCCAAATTCATTCCAATGGAGACGCTCTATCATATGCTTGCATATGTTCTCATTCACCACCACTTATGTCGCATGCTTAGCAAGAATCATAAAGAATTTTCAAGGGTTGCAACATGGATTAGAGTCAAGGTGAGAAATATTTGGGTATGTAACTCAAGAGTCATCGAAACCAGTGGAGCAAAGATGAATAGACTTAGCTCAAATATGTACATAAGACATGTAAAACCAACCACTCAACATGATAGTTTCTTCACTTCGTATCTATCCCATACAATCCGAACTCTTTCTTGAGATGTAGGAAGAGTTTTGAATATAGATATTTTGTAACATTAAAATCACTCTCTTTCATCACTTAGTTTTTTTTTTCTTTTTTTTTTTCTATCATTCATTTTTTTTTTCAATATATAAACTCCAAATGTTACACCAACAACGGAACTCCATGAATTGACGTAGAAAATGTGTTCCAATTCATCAATAATAGCACTACCTTAAATCATGATACCCCTACACTTATTTTCTTGCACACCCACACATATCAGGATATTGAACAATACTCCACTAGCTTTAAGGCTTAGGTAAAGACACCGTTTTTTCAGTTTAAAGTTTGTAATGTGAGTTTATACAAAGAAAATACAGTAAGGCTAAAAGGGGCTCAGCTATAGAAAATTCAATTACAGGGTCGACTATTTGGCTAATGAAGCTCATTTATGTGACGAGACAGCCTTAATCATGTTCATGCATACATGTGTCATGTGATCTTGAAGAGAATCAAGGCAAGTTCTAGAGAACAAAATCATGAAAGAATATGACGTATGACAAAAAATAATGAGACTGTTATGGATGTACCAGTCTAAGTGTTCAAAAATCTCACCGACTTTTGTCTACAGAATTTAGTTACTACCATTCTCAAAGAAAATAACTCCACTAATCAAATATAAGTTGGAGGATTATTCATTTAATAATATTATGAGTTCTTCAAAAGTCTAATTAATTCTAACAAATAGCATACATAACCCAAAACAATCATTTAACTCTCAATTCATTTTCTTGAAAAATCATGCAAAAATTTGTGAAATTAAACTCACTCAAAGTTTAAATGCAATAAATCTAAATATCTAAATCCCCTCCCCCACACTTAAAACTTAAATTGTCCCCAATGTAAGGTGCAATGCAAAGAAAAAGACAAAGATAACTAAAATATGAATGAGAAAAACAACAATAAAAAGATAAAGGAACAAACTCCCCTTGAGTTGCGTCCCAAGTAGCGCCTTTGTTTATTGTCTTTGGCTCGACTCAATGTTTCCTTGTTTTGCCGAGGTTTATCATGAATGGATTCGATCTTCCTTACGGTGCACCAAGTTCATTGGGAATGATAACTGGCAGTGTGCCTCCACCTCCATGGAATGTATACTTGTAGTGACTGGGGTGGGGCCTCAAATCTGAAATGGAAGTCTACAAAACAGAAAGTAGAGGCCTCTCATTAGAAACTGGTAAAACAAATAAGAACTGTTATCTGAATGCTGTAGCTTTGGAAGATTGTTCAATATTGCAACAGTTTCTTGTAACTCACCGTTCAAAGCCAGCTTCTGATTTTCTTTCCCAAGATGCTCATAATTGACAGTTTTCCATTCATTTTTTTGCATCAAATTCAAAAATATCATGTGCTAATTGATCAATCACATCAATAAAATGAATATGATTATTATTACACGAATATTTTATGAAATCATAGATATTAAGTTTAACGATCTTATCATCAAATTTCATGGTCAATGTGCCATTATTAAAATCCATTTTAGTTTTTGATGTCCTTAAGAACGGCCTTTCTAACAAGATATGGGTAATATGATTACTATTACCCATGTTAAGCACATAAAAAGCAGCAGAAAAAACCAACTCGTTAACTTTCACGAGAACATCCTCAACTACTCCATTAGGATAGGCATTAGATTTATCAGTTAGTTGAATTATCACACTAGTTCTATTTAAAGGTCCAAGTTCCAAGGAAGTGTATACATAATCATGGCCTTTTCAAACCTAGTGTCGCCTATCATGCAAGGGATAGTGAACATACCTGGATTTGTGCACTTAGACGTTTCTCTTAAATAATTGCAGATACCCGTTCTCCAACTTTTACCATTTCAGTCCCCTTCAGTTTCTATTTCCTCTTACTTGTTCACAATTGTTTCAAAAATTTAGTATAACGAGGTACTTGTTTAATAATATCTAAAAGTGGAACATTGACCTCGTATTTACTGAAAATTTCATGTAGCTCATCATGATCTCGTTCATATTTTTTAGATCCTACTAAAACTTGAGGAAAATGGGGTGTTGGTTTATAATCAGAGAGGGGTAAAATCTTATGCTTAGTCACCTCAGTATCATTGGTGGCAGTCTTGTTTGCAGCCTCCTTTTCTTCATCTTCTTGCTCCAATGACGTAGGGGATTTCTTTACCGAATTCTCAACCTCTTTACCACTTCTCAGTATGATTGCGCTCACGTTTTCTTTTGGATTCACCATTATTTGAGAGGGTAGTTTCCTCGAATTCTGTAACTCCAACCGACTGACCGCATTAGCTACTTGACCCATTTGATTATCCAAATATTGAATGCTAGCCTTGGTCTCCTGTTGAAATTGCAAAGTGTTAGTGGCAAGTGATTTAACAATATCTTCTAAAGACATACCAGAGTTAGAAGTTTGGCCTTGTTGTGGTTTAGGAGGGTTTGGCTGATTATATTGCTGAAAATTCTGGCGATTTTGATTCAAAGGTTGATTCACTTGTCGATTTCCATAACTAAGATCTGAATAATCCCCATCCATCCTTGGTTGTACGTGTTTGAATAGGGATCATAATTCCTTTGGAGTTGTCCAGGAAAGCTACCAGCTACATTTACGTGGTCAACGGATTTTTCTTGAAGTGTTGGGCACATATCAGTTGGATGGCTTACCACTGAACAAATTCTACATACCTTCGCTGTTTGCATAGTACCTGTAGCATTTGACGAACAAGAGTGGTTAGACTCGCCAGTTGTTGTTCAATGGATGAAATATTTACCTCGCTGACTTGTTTAGACGGGGTGTTGAGTCTAGTGCCAAATTACTGAGAGTTAGCTGCCATATTTGCAATCAAGTTCTTTGCTCCTTCGGGTTTATCCACCAAAGCTCCTCCACTTGCAGCATCAGTCATGCTTCTATCTGTGGGTAGAAGACCTTCATAGAAGTATTGAATAAGGAGATGATCACTGATTTGGTGATGGGGGCAACTTGTGCACATTTTCTTGAACCGCTCCCAGTATTCATGTAATGACTCTCTGTTGTCTTACCTTATGCCGCAGATTTCCTTTCGGATGTTAGCTGCCCTTGAAGCTGGGAAGTATTTCTCCAAAAATAATCTTATCATCCCATCTCATGTAGTAACGCTTCCGGAAGGTAGATAATAGAGCCAATCCTTTGCCGAATTTTTCAAAGAGAATGGGAAGGCTCCCAGTTTGATTTGTTCTTCGGTGATTCCCCTAGGTTTCATGTTTGTAAAAATCACATGGAATTCCTTTAACTGCTTGTCTAGATTCTCACCTGTAAGACCATGAAAAGTGGGCAAAAGATGAATTAGCCCAAATTTTAATTCGAAAGTAGTAGCAACATCTAAATTAGAAAAAGTAATGCATAGAGGTTGTTGATTCAAGTTAGAGGCTGCAAGCTCCTTCAAAGTTCGATTGTCCTTAGCTATGACTTCTTCTTCCTTTGATTCAAAATCACCAGGGAATAGGGTCTCAGAATCAAAATTGTTCACTATGAATTTCCACTGATTGCCACTTCTTAACCTCGTAAAATTCTTTCTAGTTCCGGATCGTATTGCAATTCAACTTGATTAGAAGATCGAGTTATGGGCATAAAAAATAGAATAAATGAAAAACAAATTATAAAGAAGCTAGAGTAAGAAAAACTAATAAAATTCTATGCTAAAATTCCTAAAAACAATAAATTGCGTAAAATCCTAAAAAATTATGATTTTTTTAAAAAAATAAAATAAATAACTAAAGAAGTACAAAAATAAATGAGCACCATTCCCCGGCAACGGCGCCAAAATGTGGTGTGTAGTGTCGCAGGTACCCAAAAGTAATACCTTAACCTCTAAAATTAAGTAGTAGTGGAAGTAAGGGTCAATCCCACGAAGAGTGTGTAATTCAATATTTTATGCTTTGTATAATGATTGGGGGGTTTTTGTATGAAAACAATTGCAAATAACGTAATCAATAACAATGAAAATTAAATTAACAAAAACAATCAAAAGACTAACCTTGGTCTAAGTCCACATCCACAGTCGGAAATCCACGATTGATCATAGATGCAATAATAATTTAATTCATATTTTGAATATTCATCATTGGAATTGATTTCTATTTCTCGTTAATTTTAGTTAGTTAGAAACCAGCGTTCTAATTAACCCTAATTATTAAATAATCCCAAACCAGTGCTCAAGATTCAATTTAATAACAACTTTACACAACAGAGAAATCGATGGACTAGATAACACAAACACTAGCGGTTGCATTCAATATATTTAAACATTCTTCTTAAGATTCAATAACCTCTATCGCAGAAAATCATCAAATCCTAGTACTTCACAAGTTAAAGGAATCAAACAATTACGGATTTAATATTTAACTTAGCGGTAGATTGTAATGAATAACATACTAGTAGGTCTCCTAGCAATTAAACATAACAATCATGAAAAAAAGTACAGAAGAATATTAAATACGCAAAATAAGAATTAAACAATAAGAAAAACTATTTAGATATCACAATATATGGTTTCGAGGCTTCAATTTCCTTCGACGAAGTGTAAAAGTTTAGTTACAATTCATGAATATAAGAGAGAAATAATGAAGAATGGAGTTTGGAGGCGTTTTGTACGTTCTAGGGTTTTAAAATATGTATTTATAGTGTTTCCGTAGGTGGTTGACTTAAATTAGGAAACCAAAAAAGTTTTCCCGATTTTGCCTGGGCGGGCTCCCAGTAGAAAATGGGGCGGTCGTCCAGGCATAAATATTGGCTTTTGTTAATGAAGTTCAACGTAACTGAGCGGCTTTCAGTGTTTTGGTCATATCATCCTCTTCTGATATCCAATTGAGTTGATTCAAGATGTGTTGGAAAGCTAACTAAAAGGGCTACAAATTTTCTTCAGATACCATCTTCCAATTCAATCATTTACCATGTCAACTGAAACTGAAAATCTGATGCATAACTTTTCCATTGGAAATTGATGTGTGATCCTACTTTGATGATATTTCACCCATATGACTTCTTTCTTCATCCAGTTGACTTCTAACACTCTCAAATCTTCATCATTTGGTTTGACACAACTTTTGTGTATTTTCACGTAGTCTTTGAACTTTCATTTCCTTTCACTTTGGTCCTTTTTCATCTATTTCTTCCAAATTATGTCATCTCCATTGAATTGCCACGTAAATCAAAATATTACGTACTGAGTACATTTTGGTACTAATTAATCGGACGAGCACATAAAATAAGGAGGGAAAAATATGCATTTTGCATTCCTATCAAATCTATGCATGTTACTTTTGATGAAACTAATCATCTTGATCATGAGAAAGTATTGCCAATGATGTGGGATTGGAAACTCCATTCGAACAAATGAATATTCAAGACCGAAGGAAGGATGATCCAAAAGAGGAATACAAGAAAGAAGCAAACGTTCAAAAAGTAAAGTGAAACCAACCGAAGTATCAAATGATCATACTCTATGAAAAGAATGGAGGTTTGCTCCCTCTCACCCAAAAGAACTTATTATTGGTGATCTGTCCAAAGGTAGAGTTTCTACTAAAAATCACCTAAATAGTTGTGCTTTTTTCTCACAAATTGAACCAAAAACTTTCAAGGAAGTTGAGTTTGATGAGTTTTGGATTATAGCTATGCAAGAAAAATTAAATTATTTTGAAAGAAATCATGTTTGGAATTTAGTCGCTAGACTAAATGATCAAACCGTTATTGGTACAAAATGAGTTTTTAAAAATAAACGAGATCAAAATGGAATTATTGTGCGTAACAAGGCTAGACTAGTGGCCCAGGTTATACTCAAGAAGAAGGTATTGATTTTGAAGAAACTTTTGCACCGATTGCTAGATTAGAATCCATTCGCATGCTTCTTGCATTCCTTGTCATAAAGGATTTACTCTATATCAAATAGATGTCAAAAGTGCATTTCTAAATAACTTCATTCAAGAAAATTTTTTGCCGAGCAACCACCTAACTTTAAAGATCACAAGTATTCGGACTATATTTTCAAACATAGAAAGACCTATATGGTTTAAAACAAACTCCTAGGGCTTGGTATGAAAGATTGAGCAAATTTTTACTTTCAAATGATTTTTTAATAGGAAAAGCGGATACTACCATTTTTGTCAAAATTAAAAAATGATATGATTGTTGTTCAAATTTATGTTGATATTATATTTGGTGCAATTAATATCCATCTTTATGAAAAATTCTCAAAATGTATGAGCATGTAATTTGCAATGAGTATGATGGGAGAACTCAAATTCTTCATTGGTCTCCAAATTAAGTAAACTAGAGATGTTATATTCATCAATCAAAATAAGTATATATTGGACATGCTCAAGATATTCGAAATGGATGACTTCAAGCATATGAACACTCCCATGAGTACATTTGTAAAATCGGATAATGATGATCAAGGTACTTCTATTGATGTCACTAAATATTGAGGTATGATCAGATCCCTTCTTTACTTAACTGCTACTAGACCCGATATTATGTTTAGTGTGTTTATGTGCTAGATTTCAATCTAATTCTAAAGAATCTCACCTTCGTGCCGTAAAACGAATTTTTAGATATCTTAGTGGCATTAGAACCTTAGGGCTTTGGTGTCCAAAAGAGACTTATATTGATCTTCTTAACTATATGAATGCTGACTAGGCCGGTTGCACAATTGATCACAAAAGTATTAGTAGAACTTGTCATTTTCTAGGCTTTTGCACTTGTGTCATGTTTTAGTAAGAAACAAAATTCCGTAGCATTATCAACCCAGAAGCCGAATACATCTCGACCACTAGTTGTTGTGTCCAAGTTTTATGGATGAAGCAAACTTTTAGTGATTATCACATGTCATTTGATCATATACATATCTTGTGTGATAACATTAGTGGTAAAAACTTGTCTAAGAATCTTATCTTGCTCTATCGAACGAAGCACATTGAAATTAGACATCACTTCCTAAGAGATCATGCACAAAAGAGAGATATCGTGATAAAATTTGTGAATACGGAAAATCAATTGGCCAATATTTTCACTAAACCTTTAACACTTGATTGATTCTCAGATATTCGAAGAAGTTTAGGCATCATTGATGAATTCGAAGTGCATAACTAAGTTAAATTCATACTATGTGTTCATACATGTTCTATTTCTATATGTGACATTATTTATTTTGTATTTAATTCTAAAAATGGGGCCGGATGAGTCAAACAGATGGTCCGAAAACCTTGTCCGGTTTGATAGAAAAATCTGTCATACTAATTCGGACGTCCGAGTGATGTCCGGTTGAGCGTATATACATAATTTAAATTAAATCGTGACACATGCCTCTATTTCCCTCATTTCTTCCCCATTTCTCTCAATTCTCCTCCTTAATCCTCTCTAAAATCTTCATCTTCCTATATCATAACATTAAATACTCTCCAAATTCACAAAACCCATCATTACTTCTACATCTCAATTTCTCAAAAGACTCACAATTTCTTCCACCAACAACTCAAATTCCCAAAATTTGAAACCCTAGTATCTCTTTTGTTATTTGTTCTTTCACCATCGTTATTCTACAATGTCAAAGTCTAAAAGAGCGAGAAAAAGACTCAAGAGCATTGTGGATGGTCTCCAACATCTTCATTCCATGAAGAATTCTACATGGAACCCAAGGTGCCGGCCGACCCTTTTGAAAAATTCCCAATTTTAATAGGTAAAATTGTTCTTTTTGCCAACATTACTATTGAAGCACCCACATTTCATATAGAAGAGTATTTTGAAAATATGGGTTGGGTATCTATTTCTATATTAGAGGAACATGCCTAAAGAATTTTATAAAAACATGGTTATTGCTCTTTGTTAGGATGGGATTTCTTGTTTACTTAAAAATATTTTTATTACCATCAACAACGTTCTCATCTGTGATATTCATGAGCTTGAGATGTGTGATATTCATTTTTTTCTTCATAAAACTCATCCCACTTTAGAAGGGTATGATCCTACCGAGGCGTCGACAGGTCACCGGGAAGAATATTGAGAATATCACTACATGTAAAGTATTACAAAATATCATTGCACATGTCATTCTTCCTCGAAATGGTCATCGAGATAAAGCAAACAAGTTTGATCTTTTCATTATTGATTCCTTTCTTATCAGACGAAAATTAGATTTTCCAATCTTATGAAGCTTGTTCATTTCACTCGTCATGTTAAAGCTTTACCTTACATAATGCTTCATACGAAAAATTTTAAACATGTTGATATTTCGCTAAATGATGAGACCTTTGTTAAACTTCACTCTACCAACATGATCAATATCCAAACCCTTAATTGGATGAAGATAGTAAAAGAACATGGTTAGTGGGTAGCACACACAAAAGGGTTCAAACCCACTTCGGGTGCATCGACTCTACCATTTGAGAGCGATGATGATGATGTACCACAAGTTTTGAACTCCCCTCATGATATTCCGACCTCTAGTGTTCCCCATTCTTTGGACGGAGGCTTCACATATACCAAGGATCATTACTATCTTCTAAACAACCACATTGATTCCTTCAACAAGCTTCCATACAAGCCCAAAAAGATGCTATTAAAGTTCAACACGCGACAATGTAGGCTCAGCAGAATGCCTTCTACGCTCACTTCTATGCCCACTTTCTTCCACCGTTTCCTCTGCAGCCATAATCATAGCTTTTGTTGTTCCATTTCTATATTTTGGATATTTCTTTATGTTTTTATGTCTTGAATATACCCTTGCTTCGTCTAGCTTATTTTCTTATGACTGCTGGTTTTATGTTTTAGATATGATGTGGTATTTTCAATGCTATTTCCTGACAATCACTTGTGCCTATTGTTATTTTTCTATCTATGTTTTGGCTTGTGTGCTTCGATCCCCACTTTCATGCTTTTCGATTATGCCAAAAGGGAAAAATGGAGTGAGATGGGGAATATGAATTAAATAACGAATTTATAATATATATTCCTTTATCAATATGATATCAATTGTTACCCTGCAAATCATCGTGTTTTTCATAACCAAAAAGAGGAAAATTGATGACCTATGTTTGATCTCATGTTTTGATTATAAAAAACAAATTGTTTTATCTCTAACAATTGAATTCAAGTCTTCATAGCTATTGTGGCCAAGTTGATCCATTGGAGACAAAATGATCTCTATCAAAAAAGTCGCAATTTACGATAAAAGAAAATCGAGATGAAGGCCGAGCATCTATGTTAACATTGAAGATATTAGACTTAGATGCTTTGGATTCATATGTAAAGGTAAAATTCTTTGATCCTTAGTAATGAATCACTAAAATCTCAAAAGTTGAATTTTTATGTACTAGAAAAATTACTTCATAAAAAGGCCTACATCAAAATTATTTTTCAAAAGATAAAAAATTTCACTTAAATTTTAACCTTTTACAAGTATCACTTATCTTGAAAAATTAAGTAAAAACGTTCTTCAAAAGCCTACACTTTTCAAAATAATCAAGAAGGAAAAATTCGAAAAACATTTGTTCAAGCGGACGTCCAGTTCGTCTAACGGTCAAATTTTTAACCGTTCTGAATTCTTACACACGACAGTTAGTTTGGCTATCCGGTTCAATATGCGGACGTCCGGATGGGTCGTTCGATTGGTCAGAATTTTGACATTTTGACTGTAATAAATACCTCTTCACTCTACATCAATATAACACTTTTAAGAGTATTTATGAGAAATATTATTGATCAAAGCTATATTGATTTATCTTTATCAAATCATCTACTTCGAAAAACTTTTGATTGAATTAACTTTTGAAAATCACTCTACCCATCAAACTTTTTCTCACCTAACACTTGAGCTTCATTTATTGTTATTTATTAAAGTGTTAGCCTATTTCTCTCTTAGTACCTAATTTGATTATATTATTTATTAAGAGAGAAGTTTCAAAATTGTAAAATCAATTTCCTTTTACATTTGTGGGTCGTGTTGAGGTCCCGTAGAGCTCAACATTGTATAAGTGTCGATGCTTCTTGTTTGTAAGTCATCAAAAGCATTGTAAAGGGTAAACTTGTATCATAAGTCAATCAACATAGTGAAAAAGCATTGCTCATGCCAGAGAGCTTGGTAATAGATGAAGTAGATCATTGTTTTGGATCGAACCTCCACAATTATATAGTTTGCATCATCTCTTTCTTTTACTTATTGCATTTACAATTGCCCTCATTATTTAAATTTATCTATTTAGTCTTTACTTGCTTGAAATTATATTAATTCTTTGAAAGAAATTTAATCACCAATTCATCCCCCTTTTGGTTAGCTATTTTTGGGATATCAGTAGTTTGAGAGCTTAAACTTACATTAGCTTTAGAATGGCACATTGTGTGAGCTTTTATAGTAGAATACAATGGATATTGGCTATGGGATGAAAGTATACATGGTCTCATCCACATGGCTGATTCCTCTTGCCAACGACATCAATCAATCAAAAACATTTAATGATATACCATTTTGTTGTCCATAACTTTGACAAAAAGTTTAGACTTGATTGGATAGGTCGGCGACGGTAGTAAAGTGTCACATAAATTACTTATTAAGGATTGTATACAAAATCTCTTGTTAGCTCCCTTTACAACCTCTCTCTCCATAAGGGTTAGAATCGACTCACGCAAATGGGTTGGGCTTCCCATATAGGTTGGGCCTCTTCATGGGGTTTGATAAAACTGCCTCTTGGGCATAGCGACGTAGAGTATAGGTCAGGTTTGCCTGCCACATAACAAATATCTCTATCCTCAAAGTCCAGCCTACTCATGGAATTGATGCTTGTGTTAAGGATGAAATCTACTAAGGCGAGACCCTTGCTAAGAGGGTGATCCTGTTGATGGAGTTGAAGCCTATGTTAAGGTTGAAATTCACTAAGGCGTGGCCCTTACTAAGAGGGCGAGCTTATTGATGGAGTTGAAACCTATGATAAGGCTAGATACACTAAGGCGAGGCCCTTGTTAAGAGGTAAGCCTCTTGATGGAGTTAAATCCAGTGATAAGGCTAAAATACACTAAGACGAGGCCCTTGCTTAAAGGGCTAGCTTGTTGATGAGTTAAAGCCTATGGTAAGGCCGAAATGCATAAGGCAAGACCCTTGTTAAGAAGGCATTTGTTAATGGAGTTGAAGCCAGTAATAAGGCCAAAATTTACTAAGGCGAGCCCTTTCTAAGAGAGTGAGCTTGTTGATGGAGTTGAAGCCTATGTTAAGGTTGAAATGCACTAAGGTGAGAGCTTTGCTAAGGAGACGAGTTTATCGATGGAATTGAAGCCTGTGTTAATGCTGAAATTCATTAAGGCGAGGTCTTTACTAAGAGGGTGAGCTTGTTGATGATGTTAAATTTTGTGATAAAGCTGAAATGCTCTAAGGTGAGGCCCTTGCTAATAGGGTGAGCCCGTTGATGGAATTGAAGCACGTGATAAGGCTGAAATGCACTAAGGTGAGCCCTTGCGAAGAGGACGAGCCCGTTGATGGAGTTGAAGCATGTGCTAAATCTGAAATGTACTAAGGTGAGACCCTTGCTAAGAAGGCGAGCTTGTTTATGGAGTTGAAACATGTGATAAGGCTTAGAATTCACTAAGGACCTTACTAAGAAGGCGAGCTATAGATGGAGTTGAAGCCTGTGATAAGGCTGAAATTTACTAAGGTGAGGCCCTCGCTAAGAGGGCGAGCCTATTGATAGAGTTGAAGTAATTTTCTTTTTTTCAATACACGTAGTGCATTAAATGCATAATGATGGAAACCTGTTAGTCTTGGCAGAGGCGATGGGAGTTATATGCATGTACCCAGCACAACTTGATCATAATCATTTATTTGATTTTTCAAATGGGCGCCCTTTGGATTCAATGATTTAGATGAAAGGTATAGATGTATGTTCTAAATGGAGTATTGTTTATCCAATAGCTGAGGCCCGCTTTGATTGCCTATAAAGAGAGGTCTTAGCCACTTGTGATGCTTTTTCCACTTTGCAAAAACTTTCAAGCAAGGAAAATCCTTCTCATTTCTCCAACGGTCTTGCAACATCCTCCAATGATCGATCAGACTTCCCATTTCTTTGACCCGTTTAATATGTGTGTAAGTCACAGACCATTTCTGTTTAGTTCTTTGATTGAAAAATTCATTATATGGCCTCTTCTTCGAAACCAAACACCAAATGGAGGTCTTCTGGGAAAGCTGATATGGCGATAATATGTGTCTCAGCTGGTTTGCCTCTAGTAATTCCTATTGAAAGGATTATGGAGGTGATGGGGGTCCCCATAGTACATGGATGACATAGGGGGCCCCCATAGATTATAGTGCGAGGTGGGGGGCCTCGTTGTGGCCGACATGTATAGATGAAAGTAAATTAAAGACCTTTAGGAAACAATATAGGATTCTTGATACAATTGAGATGTTCATTCCAAACCTCGACGAATGAGCCTGTTTCCCGGGGGAGAGGTGTATGGTTGTGAGCGAGGCACTTTTGGGTACTGGGATGAGGTTGTCATTACACCCATTTTTTAGGTATATACTTAGGAAATATACCCTAGCCCCCACCCAGCTTCTTCCTGAAGCATGGAGCCAATTAGCATAGGTCTTTTTTCTCTGGAAAAAGATCACTCTTGGTGAGGATATGACTCTCCATGTGTTTCAAAGCCTATTCCAACCTCGAGCCTCTAGTGGTAGAGAGGACTTGAAGGGATTTTTTGCATGAACCCATTAGGCTCGCATTTGCTCTTCATTTGGGATACTCTGAACTTAATAAAGAACTGAAAGTCAACTGGTTCTGGGTGAGGGGTAATGGCAGACAATGAAGGGTGTTGCGGTCCCAGAAATAACCCTGTCGACCCAGTATCATGAGTGTAGTGAGTTCCTATTTAACAAGAGTCTCCATTTACTTTCTTTTTTTGTTAGTCATTTCATTGACTTATATTTTATGCTGCTGCAATTGATTGTTTCAAACACGAGCCCTTTAAGTGGGCTATTGTCAGAGCCATCTACGAGGTGCCCATTGAGAAGAGGTTGTTTAAGAACTTGGTAGCCAAATGAGCCCTTTTTGTCACATATTCATTAATGGCCATCAAGGATAAGTAACATCGTCATCATGAGTTTTTTAGTTGTAAATTTCTCAACAAGTGTTAACATTTTGCCTCTTTTCTTATAGAGCAACATGAAAGCAAGGAATATGTCAAATCGGTCATGTTCTTTATGAGGCACCTTGGAGAGGCAAAAAAGAAGAAACCCTTGAGTACCAGCACCTCCACTTATAAACATCGGAGAAACGAACTGTCTTGCCTGTCAAAATTGAATCATCACCCTCTTCTAGATAAGAAGGAGAAAGAGAAAGTGGAGCCTCAAAAGGAAAAGTCTCAGAAGAGAAAGATGATTGTAACTAAAAACACTGAACCTCCTCTTCTCCCAAACGCTAAACGAGTCATGATGAGTAGATAAAGAAGTCCATTGTGGTGAACCCCATCTCTTTCATAAAAATAGTTGATGTTGAGGAACATGCTGAAGAGGAAAGTGGCCTGATAAAAATGAAGAGGAGATGGAGGTAGCTAAGGGAGGGTCTCATGAGATGTCCCCAATTGTTTTGGACATGCTTCCTGTAGTGGTCCAGGCGGCTATGAGAATTCATTATAAGTATTGGACTGATAAGTATTCTTCATACACTGAGACATGCGACTCGGCTGACATGATTGAAGTTGGCCTCGACCTACAAGCTCGCTCTAAATATTTTTTTCTCAATGCCAAAATGTTTTGGCATTGTTCATTATAAGTATTGGACTGACAAGTATTCTTCATACACTGAGACACGTGACTCTGTTGACATGATTGAAGTTGGCCTCGACCTACAAGCTCGCTCAAAATGTTTTGGACATGCTTCCTATAGTGGTCCAGGCGGCTATGAGAATTCATTATAAGTATTGGACTGACAAGTATTCTTCATACACTGAGACATGTGACTCGGTTGACATGATTGAAGTTGGCCTCGACCTACAAGCTCGCTCAATCTGCTCCTCATGAATGAAAATGAAAAATCGAAGAAGAAGCCTCACCTCTGTAAAGCTGAGATAAATGCGATGATGAAGCGTGTTGAAAACTCTAACAATTTGTAGAAGATAGCTTCATTAGCCTTGGAAACGACAAAAGAAGAAAGGGAGAGCTAACGTCCTAAGTAGGTAAGCTGATTGCTGAAGTTACTAGTTTGAAACAACAATTGTGTGGGGTATGGGAGGTAGTTGTTAACAGGAACTTGGAGCATTTTCATGTAACGATTGAGTATGACGGCCTTGATTTGTATTGGAAGAAGCTCTCATATGATGAGATCCTCAAAAGATGGCTAAGTTGCACCCCCAAATGGACTTGGCTGCTATAAGGGATAAGTTTATCCCAGCAAAGCATCTATCCCTGCGGATGACGGTGTTGAGGACTCAATTGAAGATTTAGAGGAAGGCTAGCTGCAGCCTTAGCGGGATGATGCTACTTTATAGAAATTTAGCTCTCCTTTATCTTTTTTTTTTTAGATTTGTACCTCGAATGTACTTCACTTCTGTAATCAACTTATTTGAATGTATAAAGATTTTTTTCCTATGCACTTGTTACTTTACTTTCTTGAATTTGTACAAGTGTTGATGCCTCGACGGACTATACAAACTGAAATTCTAACGAATCTGAACTGATTAATAAATAGTGACTCATATTGAATTTTAGAAGCAAAATGATGCAATGAGTTAGGTTAGTTCTAGGATAGCTTCATCAAATTGGCTAGGTTATCGTCTGACTAAGCACACATACTTAAAATGGATCGTTTCCCAAATTAATTTTTATACTGGCTCACCAAAAGTTACTTGGATAGTCAAAATATTTCCTAAGTATGAAAAGTTTGTCATTAAGGTATAATGTGACCTTTCTGTTGAATAGTAATAATGCCTTCATTGTCTCGTGAGTTCTTCACGAGGGTTGTTGTAAACTAAAGATAATTTGAGTTCATCTGTTAGAGTTCTTTCATAGGATCAATATAAATTTCATGGCAAAAGGGGTAGCTCTTTCATGCAAAGACTTCTTCCATGATGTTTAATCCATCCATGGAAGGGGTTCACCTCGTAGTTTCAAGGTTAGACTAATAAGGATGATTGTACCTTTCCTTTTGAGGCAGGTGATGTTCTTTGCGAAGGGGTGACTCTATTGTGCAAAGACTTCATCCATGATGTAAATTCATCCATGAAAGGGGGTCGAGTAAGAATGAATTCGTAGATCTAAAAAGTATGTTCATTAATAAAATAATTACATAATTTGGGAAAGATCATCCAGACAAATAAATAGGTCGTGCCTACTGGTAGTACATTCTTAAATGTTCAACATTCGAAGGATGAGGTTGTGACTTTCCATCTAAATCTTCGATTTTGTAGGTGCCAGGCCTTAGCTCCTCTGATATGCTGAATGAGTCTTTCTAATTGGGACCAAATGTTTCCACACATGGCTCTTTATAAGACAAGAAAATCCTTCTTAATATAAGGTCTCCCTTCGAAATGACCTCATTTTCACTTTTGCGTTGTAGTATCGAGCAATTTTCCTTTGATAAGATGTGAGCTTCATTTGGGAGTCATCTTTCCTTTATTCAAACAAGTCCAATTCACATCTTGTGTAGTGCTGGCCCTTTGTTATGGTTAGCACAAACCCTTTCATGAACTTCGTGAAGGAAATAATTCGCCTCTTCTCCATCAATGAATTAGAGAAGAAGTGGAGAAAACTCTTTCTTATACAGTACTTCATCCTAATCTAGCAAGACCTGATCCTTGAGAAAGACAATTATTGGCTACATCTAAGATGGGGTTCTTTCAATCCACATGACTTTTCCTCGGGACGGAGGGTCTAGCGAGGTGTTCAATTAAGACCACCTTAAGTAGCTCTGAATTCTTGCTCCTGGCTAACTTTGATGAGGCATCGACGTAAACATTCTCAATGCGTGGTACTTAAGCCAATTAATTTTTTTCAAAAAATGGAAGAAGATCTATAACCTACTTGAGGTATGCTACCATACTTTTCTCCATTGCAGTGAAGCTGTCATTTACTTGACATAACACGAATTGTGAATTGCTATTAACCACCAGTCTCTTCACTTGCATATCCTTAGATAGGCAGAGGGCTACTAATAACATCTCATATTCAACTGCAATGTTTGAGGTCCAAATCATACTACACAATTAAGCTTATGGCCTCCTGAGCTGATTAATACCACTCCAGCCACTATACCCATTTTTCCCGAGGAACCAACAAACAGATTCCATATAGGTGGTTCCACTGGTTCCATCGCCACCTCTATGTCTGGAGCGTTGGTAAATTCTGCAACGAAATCTGCAAGTGTTTGCCCTTTCACGGAAGCTATTAGCTTGTAAACAATATCAAATTCACTTAGCTCCACATCCCATTTTTTTTAATCTTCCTGAAACACTTATTTAAGTGGGAAATTGGTGGGCATGGAAATATAGCCTCAACTTTCTGGAAGTGGTAATCAAGTAATGGGTAATCTTCTCCATGTCAGTGTAGTGAGTTTCTGCTGACAAAAGGGCTTTGCTCACATAATAAATAGGTATCTATAAGCTACCTCCTTCTCTAATAAATATAGAGCTTACAACCTTTGTAGAAACAACCAAATACAGTAGTAGAGATTCTCCTTCTTTAGGCTTTGAGAAAAGGGAACTTGTCTCAAATACTTTTCAGCCCTTGGAAAGACTCTTTGTACTCTTCATTCCATTGGAACACTTTTCTTCCCTTAAGAACTTCAAAGAATGGAAGGCATTTGTCGGTGACCTTTGAAACAAATGGCTCAAGGCTGTCAATCAACCTGTACGACTTTGCACTTCCTTTTGTATACTAGGAGACCTCATATCCTTTAAAACATTGATATTTTCATGGTTTGCCTCTATATCTCTTTGATTGACCATGTAGCCACTTCCAAGAGGTAATGCCAAAAGCACATTTGGGGGATTCAGCCTCATCCTATATCTATTAATTATTTGAAAAGCAACATTAAGGTGCTTCACATGGTCTACAGACTTGAAACTCTTTACTAGTATGTCATCCACATAAACTTTCATAGTTTTGCCATTGAGGTCAACAAATATCTTGTTGACAAGCCTTTGATAGGTTGCCCCAACATTCTTCAAGTCGAAGGCATCACCTTGTAACAATAATGATCTCTATCAGTAATTTATGCCCCGCCAAGAGTCCACAAGTTGGTCTGCCATTGTGTTTCTTTACCCGGACTGGATTAGAAATCTATTTCGGATATATGGCCTCTCAGATGAACCCATTAGATATTAGTTTTTCCACTTCTTCCTTCAGAACGTCGTGTCTTTCTGGGTTGAGGCTCTCCTCTTCTACGTGTGAGGAGTGGACTTTGGATCAATATTGAGGTGATAACAGCTGATCTTGGGGTCAATGCCTACAATATCTTCATGTCTCCAAGGAAATACATCCAGATTTTTGTGCAAAAGCCTTTAAGCTTCTGATTGTCTTTCAAATTCAGCCATTTTCTTACTTGGAGCATTTTCCTAGGATCTTATGGTTCTACTAGGAAGAATTCCAATTCTTCCACTAGAGCCACTTGAGAATTGGATTCTATGATTCGAGGATCCAGTCCATTATCCATGGTCCCTTCTTTAGGGGTCATCCCTTCTATAGGGTTGTCCGTCATTTCGACGTGTCTCCCTTGTTCAGGTGTTTGCGCTTCTCCAAGTGCATCAAGCATTTCAATGTCAACAAATACTATGTTAACACTTCGAGGTTCAGCTTTCCTCATGGAATTAAGATAACATTCTTTTGATCCCATTTGATCAAATCTAACTGTGGCAATGCCATGTTCAATAGGGAATTTCATGTATAAGTGATGGATGGAGGGATAGCTCAAAGTGTGGGTTATCCCAAACACCATTTATGAAAATAATGTTTACTTAAATAAAAATATAAGACATTAAATTAAATGTTAAATTTATTTTCATAACGAATTCAATATTTATGTGATAGTACAAAGCCTGTCTCACCACAAATCGTAATCTCGATTCTTCTTGCTCTAATTATCTGAAAAATGGGGAGGGATAACATGTAATGAGCAAACGCCTAGTAAGAAAACTCCATGCATATGATGCATTTTTATGATATGAATATGCATTAACTCAAAATAAATAGTTTTTCTCAATATGTATCCACTTTTCTTTCATTTCTTTAAAAACTATAATATTAATATTGTGAGTTCACTTTTAATGTATCGGCTAGCCAATTAGAATATAGGGGGTAATTATTATTTGGAACCCGATCAATCTACTAATAGTACCGTAAATCAGTTAACATTAACATTAAACATTGGTTAGGTGAGCAAATCCTCAAGCCTCATTTTTCACCCACACCTTTAACTGTATTAGACATACACCTCTTAACAAAAACATTCGAAATAGATATCTTTTCAAAATATTCTTTGATTTATTGACATTTGAAATTTTTTTATTTCTTAAAATTTCATGTATGCTTATGGATGTATTGACATGCATGAATATGTCATGAGAAACCATTAATGACATAAAATGTAATAATCAAATATCTTGTTCATATAATAATAATTTAGGTAACTCGGTTATACATTTAACAATGTAACGTATGTATGAAGATAATATGAGATTTATTTACCTGAAATCCTTAGAAATTTACTCTTAAAATGGAAGTGGAAATTCCCTAGCTACCCATGAAGTTAAAGTGCCCAAAGTCCTAGTTCATTTATCATTGATTATTGTTATTATTATATTAGATCGATTATATAAATCCTATCATGAGTACCATTTATATAATATTATCAACAATTAAATATATGCATAACGTACACTATGTGCCTGCACATAAATAAAAAAAAAAAAAAAATTGATTTTTAAATGATATGTAAGGGCCATGGTAAAATCTCAATTGACTTGAACGTGTTCGGTTATTATGAGAAGTTTACTAGTAGGTAATCATGGAAACAAAAATCAATATAGACATGTATTACATATATGCCAAGTGTTTTTCATAAACTAGTTTAATATTATCCCCTTTCTTCATTATTATTCTTGACTAATGATTAAAAGAATTTTACATATTTACAAGTTTATTTGAAAACAATAGTACATTTTGACCTCTTTTTGTAGGGGTGACGTGTCCAACATATCCCGACTCCTCTCATGCTCACATAGCCTCTTCTTGCACATTAGGACAAGTCGTTAGATGCACGTGTCCTTTTTCGATGGTGGAGAAGGAGGTCTCGAGCACTCCGATAGTAAAGTCAATCTATGTATAGTGGATATTTGAGTATGAGACGTGCTAATGACGTGAGCCACTAAGTAAAAGAGGTTCGGATTCGGGAGCATATCTAAAGAGAGTGAGAGAGCCAACTTGTAGTTTTGAGAGTATAAAATTACATTACCTTCAAATGACGCAACGTGTGATCTTTTATAGTAAGAAAGGGTAGATACTAAATATTAACGGTTAAATTTAAAGACTCGTGGCCTCATCATAACAGTTGAAACATCTTGTTATAGGCGTCTTTCAATCAATCCTAGCTCGGGTGCATTTAATGTTCCTGACCATTTGCAACCCTATGATCTAGGTTGCAAGGACTAGACTCGACATATTGGCTTAGTAGGATTGTAGCTACAGTAAATTATCATATTAATCATTTATAGGAGATCTTGTATGGAAGATTCCTTATAGTGTCTCTAATAGCCTCGCCTCTCCATGAGGGTTCGGCCTCTCCGTACAGGTTTGACCTGTTCATGAGGGTTCGACCAAATTTGTCACATGGACAGAATGACTTGAAGTGTGGGCCAAGGTTCACTTGCTATGTGGCTGCCACGTACCGATGATTAGAGTCTTCTTGGAAGAGACGTAACAGTATTCATAAATAAAATAAAACTTAAAAGAGGCACTAATAGCAATGTTTATAAATAAACAAGTAATTATAATCTCCCACGTATAGGTGTAGATATAGATTATAGATTGAAAAATAAATGTAAGACTTTCCATGTATTTAGCTATTCAATTATTCTTTATGTGGTAAGTTAATACATGTAGATTTTCTCGTATAAACCGACAGGTACAATGAAAGAGTTAAATAAAAAAACAAGGTAAGTAAACAACAGTATATTTGCTAAACTTGGCCTAATTGAAAATGATCAAATCACATGAGACATTGTACTTGATTTTGATATATGAGCCATTGGGTTTCAACTAATGATGGGATCATATAAACATATTCATATATTTATTTAATCATAGCATGTGAACATGGATTAAAATTCTTAACACTTCTCTGACATTTCCAGCCGGATACAGTGGATGGCTAATCATGAAATGAATTGTAGATTAACTTCTTAAAGTAAGAACCAAATAATAAAAAGGAAAAAAACATTACCTTATCACCAAAGGTAATAATTGAAATTCCGAAACGTAAAATCGAACTACAAGTCTTTTGATTTAGAAACGTTTGCTAGACTTTATATAAGGAGGGGAAACAACTAGGCAATTTTGATGACTCGTAGTGGGGGGGGGGGGGGGGGGGGGATGATTTTTTTAATTAAGAAGATCCGTATTTATTTTTATTAACTTATTTAGTCTTTAAATTGATTCTATTAAAGTATCGTAATTCCATTATTAATTATACATTTTTTATTTGTTTAAATCCATTTATAACAAAATATACTTTAAAAAACGAAAATTCTTTCAGCTCGATAAAAGCGAGATTGTACATATTAGAATAAATACGTTATATAATTTGATCTAAACTCAATAAAACTATTGACATTATAATTAAATTAATCAGCACGAGATACATCTAGGGCGTCCCAATTGTATTAATTGTAAATTTAATGAAATTATATGTATTTTAAGTTAATTAGAACTATTAGGTAGACATGTTGACTATTCAGGGCGTCCAATGTACATTTCGCTTCAAAAATTTTGGTTAGTCACAACGACAAGAAATTAACATTGAATACATCATTATGCAACATAATAGATAAGCACAAAATTCACGAAAAGAGGAACGCAGCATTACAGAGGTTTTCTTGCAAATCTTTTGATTTCATATTGATTTTAATTTTTTGAAAAAACGATATTAACGAGTTTGCTGGTCGGATTAATAGATTTCAAAGACAGTTGGGATGAAATCTAGAATATATTTTTAAATAGATTGGCAACGGTAAGTTGAGGATAGACTTCACGAATACACTAATTTTATTTTATTATTATTATTTTTTACTAATTTCAAATACAAAATATTTTTTATTTTCAAAATAATAAATATTTTCTTATTTTTTACAATACATTTTGTAACACTTCGTGTTACATTAATTTGTATTAGGTACACACTTTTCGTCACTTGTTTACACCACCGCCGCTAGCACTAGTTATATATTCAACGTTATACCATTTCGAATCACTGCAACCACAGCCATTCGTAACAAATAATTTTTTAAAACAAGACTTGCTCCTCGACCATCGCCACATCCATCACCATCGCCACCTCCACCTCCACCTCAACCACAAAACCCTACTTCTAGACCCTAAATCACCACCCCCACTAGTAGTAGTGCACCACCTTACCACCATTATAAGCCACCACCTTCAAATCCTAAACCATCCAAAGCACTACTACTACCACCACCACTACAAAATATACAAACCTACGATAAATCGCTAAAAAAAAAAAGTATCACGTTTGAAAATGAAATTCACCAACAAGAATTTTTAGATCTAAAATAATAATAAAAAAAAAAATTAGATCTAAATGTCAGTGATGGTGGAAGGAGGTAGTGTAGAGGCGGGCAGTGTTAGTGTTATGCCCTAGGTTCAATCAATTTCGGACATAAACACTTTGAATATATATATATATATATATATATATATATATATATATATATATATATATATATATAATCGATGCATATATATGGCAATATCTATTATTTAATTGAATTAATATTCTAATAAATTAAATAATAGAATCCGTAGACTCCAGTCTTGGTGATTTGTTAATTACAAGGAGTTGTGATTGTGAGATACAAATTACATATGACTGAATCTTAAATCATCCGTAATCGAAATAATAATGAGATAGGATATCGTTATTACAAATAGACCATCGCGTATGGCATTTTTACTTGTGAAATAAGTAGCTGATCTCACAAACTAAAGTGTGGTGACACTTGAATGAACATGTGGATATTTCGTCATAGAACAAACCATTGGAGATCCGCTGGGAGATTTCACATGGTACCTATTTGAGTGTTAGTAGTTAATCTCTAACGTTCGGTAGTGAGATTAGTCCTTTGATTTGTGGTCGTCATAGTACCTTATATGAGGACAGTTATACTTTGATGGTGTCGGATGTTGTTCTGTCAAGGGTCGCTACAGTATCGTTCGGGTATGTAAACAATCATATGAATGTTGTAAATGATCGATAGAGAATTCGTCACTCTTAGATAGCAAGAGATTATGATCTAAATTTTATCCAGTTAAGTTGACAATGAAATCCTTGACCAAGCACTCATAAGTCGAAAATGAGTTTTCGACTTACATTGACTTAACGGTGGGATAAAAGATATGATCGATAATTGAGATTGACACATATTCATATCTCATAATTGATCGGATCATATTGATGAAATGATTATAGTTTCAAGGTAAACGAACAAGTTTGGTTTTGTCATACTACGTAACATTTTCCGTCACGTGTATTACCCTGACACATTGATAAATGTCAATTTGGGATGACATATGTGAATTGGTGATAAATTAAAAGGAGTATTTTAATTTATCAATTTTGATTAGATCAAAATAATGTTTCATATCGTTAGACATCGTGATTGGGAATCTAAAGAGTCACACACAAAATAGAACTTGAAGAATGAAACACAAAATATCGGATCGTGTTAAGTTTAGAGAAGGGCCAAGCCCGCTTGGGCTTATATTAATAGGCTGCTAGGGTTTGAAAACTGTACGGATTAATTCATTATTCTTACTAGCACAAGAAAAGAAAATTCTAACCGTCATTCTTATTTTCTGTATGGATCACCATTGGAGGCTGGACAATTGGACAGCTTGAATTTCAGATCGTGATCATTCGAGTTCGAGAATCACCAAAAGAGTTTGCAGAATTTATCAAATGTATTATTCTGAACACAAAGCAGATCCATGGTGAGAATTGAAATTTGATTTATTTTTCACTGTGCATGTTAAGTAAATTCCCAATAGTGGTATCAGAGTCTACTTTGTATTTGTTAAAAATTGTTTTGCATGATTGAACAATTAAAAGTTGATTGTTTATATTTGTTTCTTGAATCTAGCAATTTAGAAAATTATTTTTCATCTTCAAAAATCTGTTTTTGAAAAGGAAAATAATTTTTTTGTCAAAAAAGAAAAAAAGAAAAAAGAAAGGGAACGGGTGGTGGCAGCGTCGCCGGCGCGCGACACTGTTGTCCCTGCGATTTGAAGCGGCGATTGTCACCGCTATGTGACAGCGGCGGATGACGCCGCAAAAAGAAAAGGAAATTTTTTTTTGTTTTAGGGTTTGTTACGGGTGGAAGGATTGGAGACGGGGGCTTGTGTTGCAATTTATGAAATTGCAAGCCCCTGTCTACAATTATCAGAAGGGGTCATTTTGTAAAATTTAAATAGAGGCCCTGCCAAGCAATTTTAGAAATTGAAGGGCTTGCTTTTAATTTTAAACTTGGGGTGTTATTGTAAAATTCAAAATGGTTTTGAATTTAAATATTAAATTGATTTTAAATTTGATTTTCAAATAGGTTTTGACCCATATTATCAATTTTGACTCGTTTAAGATTTTGTTTAAAATTGACGACTTTTATATTTTCGTTAAAATTTGATTTTAACTTAAATATTAAACATTGACTTTAAATTGAATTTTATTTTATTTAGGAGTTTTATCATAAATTAAAATGTTAATTCATTTTAAATTAAAGTTAGATTTTAATTTAATATTTAATTAAAATTTGATTTTAATTAAATTATCCACCTTAATATATATTCTTGAAATTAGAGTTGGACTCTAATTTGACATTTAATTGAAATTTGATTTTAATTAAATTGTCTTGCCCTAAATTTTTCTTTAAATTAGAGTTGGACTCTAAATTTGGTATTTAATTAAGATTTGATTTTAATTAAATAAGTTCGCCCTAATATCTTGGTACTAGAGTTTGACTCTTATTTTGTATTTAATTAAAATTTGATTTTAATTAAATTCAACCGTATTAATTCGATTATAATTAGAGTTTGACTCTAATTTGACATTTAATTAAAATTTGATTTTAATTAAATTGTCTCGCCCGAAAATTTTATTGGAATTAGAGTTGGACTCTAATTTGTAGTTTAATTAAAATTTGATTTTAATTAAATATTCCTACCCTATAATTGTAGAATTAGCGTTTGACTATAATTTGATATTTAATTGAAATTTAATTTTAATTAAATAAGCCTGTTAATTAAATTAATTAATTATTTAATTTGATTAATTAATTATTTAATTGTTCCAATCCATTTGTCTAAATTAGTTTAGATGACTTTAATTGTTAGATATTATATAGGAAAGCATTTATATGACGAATGTTTTAATAGTGGATGATTATGGACTCGACCATATGGATGTGTTCAATGGTTAGTTTTATTCTTGTTGTTTATGGGCCTGCAAGCTCTTAATTTATTTTGAACCTGCGAGTCCATTATTATCGTTATTATTTTGGGCATGCATGTCCAATATTATTTAGCCCTGCGTGCCAACTAGTATATGATACATGTTGCAGCTGGATTAATTGAAGATACAAGAAGAGGTGGAGACCATAGAGATGGATCATTGTATGAATCAATGCAATACCCCCTAGTAACTGACCAACTAGTATTTCTTATGGTTCGGGAAGACTAGATCGTATAAGTCCATAATCGTCCACACACTATTATATGTATGTTTATTTGCATGCTAAATGTATAATATATAAATATATATATATATAGATATATATATATATATATATATATATATATATATATATATATATATATATTACGATGAGACATTTGCATGCAAAACCCCTCGTTAAAAATATTAAGTCAATATATTATTTGCCTTCCATCATTATTGTAAAAAATAAGAGTCATAAATCGATCTCAACTTGTTGAGTACACTTAAGACTGGTCCATTAGAGATATATTTGATACTATGAAATATTTGATATTTTTAAATGACGGGCTTGACTTAACTAAAATTTATCTTTTGTTGAGTACACTCAAGGAGATAAATTTTACAGACATGTTAAGTTAATACATAAGATGTGCGAAGACAAAGAGTTGTTAGGTTAATAATCTGAGAGTTGTATAGAGATACAATTGATAATAGTATCTACCCAAATGTTTTATTAAGGCTTGTTGAGTACACTCAAAGTTTTAATATAACAAATGGGATTCCAGCCCACTGGAAGTCAAGTATGGATTCTATAAATTTATGTGAGATGGTCATAAATTTGAGTTAAACAATGAGAGCATTATATATATTATTCTTTTACTTTTCGTCGTTTACATTTATTGAATCATGAGTAGCTATGTGTATTTGAGATGTATACTGAATGCCAACAACCAAACCAAATTTTCTTGATTGACACCGCAATTTGAGAATTGTTCTCAAGCATGAGAAATTTTTTGTGTCCTTAAGTAGCCCTTTCCAGAGACACCTGCTGATGACTCAACAAAGGAAGATGTGGCTGCTATAATGAACATAGTGATGACGATAGTACCGCAACATGTGTAATGTTTGCGACTATGTCACCTGAGTTACAAAAGTAATGTAAGAATATAGATGTTAACACATGATTTTCCATCTCAAGATGTTGAATGATGAACAATCGTGTGTCGAAAGATATGAGATTTCCTAACAACTATGCGGGTGCATAATGGCAGAAGAATTTTCAGTCACTGCTTGTGTACTGAAGATTCTGACTACTTTGAGAAGTTGTATCAATTGCGTTCAGTCATGAACAATGAACTAAGTATAGACTTGGTTCTACAATCTCTGTCAGAGAGTTATTCATAACTAATTATGAATTTAACATGAATAAACTCGAAGCACACTCATTAAGTTGCTGAACATGTTTAAAATCGTTAAGCCCAACATCTGTGTTTGTAGTGGGCAAATCTTAGACATAAATCCTCTACGGAAGTCTAAAAGATGATTTAGGAAAGCAGCCAAGATGGCTAAGACAGTTAAATCGAATAAGGACAATACCAAATCTAATGACACTTATTATCATTTTGGAATGGTAGGTCATTAGAAATGAAATTGGAAGGCTTATATCTACTTAATTAGTTTCATGGGTATTGGATACTAGATATGGATCTCATATTTGTATAAATATACAGAAACTAAATAAAAGTAGATCGCTACAGAAGGGAGAAATTGACCTACACGTTGAAAATGAGAAAAGGTTGTTGCATTGCCTGTAGAAGCATATTTTTTGCCATTGCCTTTAAGCTTAATATTAGAATTAGAGAAGTATTATTTTTGTTTTCACCATTACCAAGAGAATTAAATAAATTTCATGTTTTGACATGAATTATTTTAATGTTAAGGACAATTGTTGTTCATTTTATCTTGATAAGATCTTAATGATTATGGTAAATTACAAAATGACATTTATATTCTAAATATTGAGTATTCTATAATGAGTATAGAAGTTGAAAGGCATAAAAATGATAATCTGAATAACACCTATATCTGATATTGTGGATTTGGTCACATAAATGAGAATGCAATTCCAAACTTACATGGAGATGTATATTTGGGTCAAATGATTTTGAATCATTTGACAAATGCGAATTATGCCTGTTAGGCATAGTGACCAATCTCCTTTTACTTGAAAAGGAGAAATATCTGCATAATTATTAGGTCTAATACATAGTGATGTATGTGGACTCATATCAATTAATGTCAGATGAAGTTTCTCTTATCTCATCACATTTACTGACGACCATTTAAGAACTGATCTTGCATATTTGATGAAATTCAAGAATGAAACTCTCGAAATGTTCAAGGGATTCAAGCTAGAAATCGAGAAACAAATAGGTAAATATATTCTCACACTAAGATCTAGTTGATGTGGAGAATATCTAAAAGGTAGAGTTTTAGATTATCTAAAAGAGAATGAGATTCTCACGCAGTGGATTCCTCGACATACATTGCAATATAATGGTCTATCTGAAATAAGGAATCGTACACTATTAGATATAGTGCAATTAAGAACAAGCAATGCAAACATTCCAAAATCGTTTTGAGGTCATTAGCTGATTGCCACGTGCTATGCACTAATTCGTGTCCCATCTAAATCGGTTGACAAAACTCCATACGAGTTATGGAAATGCCCAACTTATCTTAGATAAAAGTTTGGGCTGTGACGCTTATGTGAAGTGCACTGAATCGGATAAGTTTGAGACTAAATCCGATAAATATATATTTGTGGGATATCCAAGAGATAATTGGATATCAATTCTATAATCCTGTTGAGAAGAAGTTGTTCGTCTCAAGACATGCCATACTCCTAGAGAAAGTGTTTATTTTAGAAGAAGACAGTGGGAGCGGAATAAATCTTGAAGGAGTTAAAGAGTCCATGGATATAATTGACTGAATAGATGAACCTGAGTCTGATCTCACACCTACTGAGAGACGTACTCTTGATCATGAAGATGAGACTTCTGAGGACACGTTAGCTCCGTGTAAATCTTGTAGGATCATTCGACCTCCTAGAAGGTAAAAATCCATGATTACTAATTAAGGATGATGAACCTACCAATTATGCATAAGCAAAGTCAAGCGTTGACGCGAAGAGATAGTAGAAGGCTGTGAAATCCAATATGAACATAATGTAAATAACCAAGGTTTGGACCTTGGTCAACCTGCCTAATGGATTAAAACCCTTAGGTTGTAAATAAGTTTACAAGAAAAAGGTCAATATGGATTGAAATAAGCCTCTTGGAGCTGAAATCTTCGATTTGATGCAAAAGTCAAAATGTTTGATTTTATCACCTTCCTAATATTATATGTATGAAATATATTATAGGAAATGACGTCCTTATATTTCAATTGTTGAAATTATGGTTGGCAAATATTTCTCCGTGATAGATATGAGAAAAGTAAGTTGATCTATAGAGGTAGATCTAAAAGATTACTTAACTAATCCCAATCTATATAGGTAAAATCTCGAGAAGATTTTATATGAAGAAAATGAACCAAGAAAGTTCATGGATACACTGATGCTAACTTCTAGTCAGATTAGAATGATAGCAATTAAGAGATTGGTTTACTGTTAAACGATGTTTTGGAAATGTTCCAAATCGGAAATAACCGTTGATTCAATAATGGAAACCTTATACATCATTGCTTTAGAAAGCAACAAAAGTTGTGGTCTGGATCAGGGAGTTCATTAATGAACTTGGAGTAGTTCCTAACATTGTTGATCACACGTTTTTAAATTGTGATAACAATGGAGCCATCGTGCAAGCGAAGGAGCTAAGGTCTCATCAATTATCTAAACATGTGTTAAGGCTGTATTATCTCATTGGAAAAATAATACAATGAAATGATGTAAAGAAAGAACAAATTTTCATAAGTTATTAAATTGCAAATCCACTAACAAAGAGTTGTCGCAGCATAAACATGATCGTCATGTAGACTCTTATGGTATAAGATACATAAGTGATTAGATCTAGTGTAATTGAGAGTTTGTAAGTGTTATACCCTAGGTCCAATCAACTTTGGACATAAACACTTTAAATATATGTATAATATCTATTATTTAATTGAATTAATATTCTAATAAATTAAATAATAGAATCCATAGATTCAAGTCTTGATGAGTTATTAATCACAATGAGTTGTGATTCCAAAATACAAATTACATATGACTGAATCTTAAATCATCCGTGGTCGAAGTAATAATGAGATAGGATATCGTTATTACAAATATACCATCGCGTGTGGCATTCTTACTTGTGAAGTAAGTAGCTGATCTCACAAGCTAAAGTGTGGTGACACTTGAATGAACATGTGGATATTTTGTTATAGAACAAAATATTGGAGACCCGCTGTGAGATTCCACATGGATACCTATCTGAGTGTTAGTGGTTAATCTCTAACATTTGGTAGTGGAATTGGTCATTTGACTTGAGATCATCAAACTACCTTATATGAGGACAGACAAACTTTGATGGTGCTGGATGTTGCTCTGCCAAGGGTCTCTAGTATAACATCGTTAAGGTATGTCCAAGGGCGGACGCAGAACTTTAACGTTGGGGGGGGGCACAATCGAACTTGCAAAGAAGTTGGGAGAAATTTTACACTCGAAAATTTATGTCCAAAAAAATCATACCCCATGTAATTTTACATCCGAAAATCTACATAAGATATGACTTTTTCGAATGTAAAATGATGAAAATTACATTGAGAAATTTGTATTACAAAAATAATAAATGTTAATGAAATAATTGGTTTTTTTTTTTAAAATGCGAGTTAGACGTCATTTTAAAGGTTCACGTTTAACGTATTTTTAACTATTTTCGATATATGTTTGAACTATTCGATATGTCCATAATATAGTTCTTGAAATAAACTTCGAAATGATATAAGCAATTTGTAGATTCGATTAGCGTACGATCGTCGAAGAATTTTTAAAATTAGTATATTTCGAAATTCAAATTTATTTTTATTTTACCCCTATTTGGTGGATATTAGAATCAAATTTTTAGTAAATTTTGATAAAAATTAAACAGTTATGGATTCCATGAAATATGTTATTAAAATTAATTGTTAATTTTGATTTTGATTTTGATTAAAATTTAAATTTCAATCGATACCAAACGTGATTTTATTAAAAAAAGAATCTCAAAAGTTGTGGGGGGGGGGGGGAGGGGGCACTTGCCCCCCAGGACCCCCTAGGGCCGCCCATGGGTATGTCAACAATCATATGAAGGTTGTGAATGATCGATAGAGGATTCGTCACTCTTAGATAGTAAGAGATTATGATCTACATTTTATACATTTAAGTTGATAATGAAATCATTAGTCAAGGTGAACGCATAAGTCGAAAAGGAGTTTTCGACTTACATTGACTTAATATTGAGATAAAAGATATGATCGATAATTGAGATTGACATATATCCATATCTCATAATTGATCGGATCATATTGACTAAAGTATTATAGTTTCACGGTAAATGAACAAGTTTGATTTTGTCCTACTATATGGCATTTCCCATCACATGTATTGCCCGACATATTGCTAGATGTCAATTTGGGATGATAAATGTGAATTGGTGATAAATTAAAAGGGGTATTTTAATTTATCAATTTTGATTAGATCAAAATAATGTTTCAGATATTAGACATCGTGATCGAGAACCTAATGGGTTACACACAAAAGAGAACTAGAAGAATGAGATTTATCAATTAATTAATTGATAAGTGTTGGATAATTAATTAATTTGGTTGCTTATTAATATGCCGAATTAATTAATTGGATTAATTAATTTATGGATCAGATTTAATTAATTTGATTAATTAAATATCAGACCGATTAAGTTTAGAGATGTACCAAGCCTGCTTGGGCTTATATTAATAGGTTGTTAGAGTTTGAAAACTGTACGGATTAATTCTTTATTCTTGCTAGCACAAGAAAAGAAAACCTAGCCGTCATTTTTGTTCTCTGTGTGATCACCTTTGGAGGTTGGACAATTGGATAGCTTGGATTGTAGATCGTGATCATTTGAGTTCAAGAATCAGTAAAGGAATTTGCAGAATTTATCAAAAGTATTATTCTAAACACAGTTTCTATCTATATACAAAGCAGATCCGTGGTGGAAATTAAAATTTGATTTATTTTTCGATGTGCATGTTAAGTAAATTCCCAACAGGCAGTGGTTATGTTGGAAGAAGGTGATGGTTTATCATGTATTTACATAGAGGGATTTAGCGGTAACGAGTGGTGGTCGTTCATGGTGGTGAGTGGTAGGAGTGGTCAAAGATAGTGGACTTGATGGATGGATGAATGGTGGTAGTGGTGAATGGTGGCTGCAAATTCTAAAATCTAGGAAATTAAAAATCCGTCTTAATTATTCCGTTTAAACAGGATACGAGGCACTCATAATATCCTATAACTATTTTTTTTGCAATTCTGACTACAACGTGCAGATTGAATCTATGTTCTAAGGTTTTAGAAATTAACTTTACATATTTAAACATGAACACCAGATGTAACATATAAACCCCAAAGAGAAACATCAACGAGCCCCATGCCATGGGTCAAACGATCCACTAAATCGAACGATCAAAAAATACAATAGTCTTAGTTTTATAATTTTGCAAAATTAATAAAAAACAATCAAAAGAGATCTAAGAACAACTCCCTCGTTTTCTTTTTCTTTTGACTTGTTGTAGAAGTGGAATCAAATCATCTGGTCTTGTCTTTATCGCTATTTCATTATTGTACCCCATCGCAACCACCACTTGAACTAAAAATCATTATTCTTAACTCACGTCAAGCAACTTGATCGATGAATACGATTGTACATCAACAATCTTGTTTGTTTTCTTCAAATACAGTTGAAGAATAACTATAGGCTTTGAAAGTATTCAATAAAGCAAGAAGTCCGTTTGCACTTTGATAAGTGCATATTTGTGCACTTGTTCGGAGCCATATTACTAAACTTTTGTGTCGTTTTATTATTGTATTTTACGTAATTTAGATTTATTTTATTTTATTTCAGTTTTTGACATATTTCTAAGCAATTGGAAAAGAAAGAATGACAAATTGGCCAATTGATGGAAGTTTGGGGACTAATATGCATTTGAGTAAAAGTGGAAGCACTAAAATTGAAGTAATTTGATGTGGAGGACCAAGATGGAAGACAAAATGAAGAAAATGGCTGAAAAGAAAAATCGCGAAAGTTTTATAACTGGGCAGCTTCCCATTTATATTGCCCAACCCTAAACTTCATTAACATGATCCATTTTTTATGGTTGGGTAGCCGTCCCATTTTCTACCGAGCCGTGTCCAGGCCAAATCGCGAAAAAAAATTTGGTTTCCTTATTTCAATATAACTCGTATGGAAACAAATCTTGGGTCGCATATTTAATCCCTAGAGCTGTCCAGAATGAAGGAAAAGAGATTCATAAGGGTTTTAAGAGAAGAAAAGAGGTAAAAAAAAACAAGAAGAGCAACACCACGAAGTGAAAATTAAGTTCAAGAATTGAATTGGTAATGTTGTTCTTTATTTATTTTTCTGATTTTCTTTTTTCTACCATGCTAAGCTAGGTTTATTCTGTACTAGGAGAACAATGAACTATGTAATATAATTTTTATTTCTTAGTTTTACATTCTTGACAATAAAAACACGTTTTGGACATTTGAATGATTTATATAATTTTATTTTCTCCAAAATTATTGCACACGTAATTGGATGAGTGTGGTGGCTTATTTCATGCATTCGAAAGAAGGGGAATATTTTCGATATATATAAATTGTCATAGAATCCGATAGGGGATATAAAGATACTGCTATATCTTGTGTGAATTTTTAAGTGTTCATAAAAACTCATGCATTCGTGTATGTTCGCATTCGTCATAGAGATATAGTCGGGTCACATATTAGAATATGTTTGACTCTACTTGAGAGAGACTGTTAAATAATGTAGAAACATTGATTCTTCAATATTTCAATCGTGTGTCAAAGTGTAGAACTAAGTTTAAAAATATTATTACATAGGGATTCGTGATCCTAAAAAAACTTCAGCTTGCATTCGACATAAAACTTATTCAATTTAGTTAAAGCATTCATAATTGCATCCACATCATTAATTTAGTTATAAATTCATCAAAACAAACATTCTCATTCTTATTATTTCGGTTAAGGTCACAGTAATTAGAATTAGAACTAAAATCCTTGTGGGACGATACTCGGACTGAAAAAGTCCACTTTTTTACTTGTTAACGAACCGTACACTTGCGGTGTGTTTTATTCGAAATATATTTTCGTGAACAAGTTTTTGACGCCGTTGCTGGGGATTGAATTTAGTTTAATTTTATTTATCTTGACACTAATTCGAACATTATTTTTTATTTTTATTTATTTTGTTTTTGTTAGTTATTTTTTTAGTAATTTATCTAAGTGGTACTTTTGATCTTCTTTCAGATCTTGTATGCGAAGGTCGCTTGACGGTGACTTGATTCCAGTCGATCCAGAAATCAAACGCACCTTTCATCATAGGTAAGGAGAGGTAAGAGTAGTACAACAAATGGCTAACATGCAAAACGAACAAGTGGTTCAATTCAAATTAGAGAAAATTGTTGATGAGGGAAACATGTTGGTTGGGGATTTCATGACACCACAAATCATTCAGTGTCAATCCAGCATCGTCTACCCTCATTTTGGGTAGCCTAACTTCTAGTTGAAGACCAACGTCGTACATCTATTTCAAAATGGAGATCAGTTTTATGGTAGAGCTGACAAAAACACACATACACATGTCTTTCGATTCTTGGAGATATGTCAGTATTTTCGATGTCGGGGTGTTTCAAATGATGCTGTTAGACTGATGCTGTTTCCACAAATTTTGTGTGATAAAGTACTTGAATGGTTAGACTCGTAACCTATTGCCAATATCAGCACATAGAACGACCTAGCTCGAAAATCCTATACAAAATTCTTCCCACTGGCCAAGATAGTGAAACTGAAGCATGACATATCTATCTTCTGCCAAAATGAATCAGAATCTATTGATGAAGCTTGGAATCGGTTCAAGAGCATGCTAAGAAAGTGTCCTCATCATGGCATTGGCAAAGGACTCCATATCCAATATTTTTATGTTGGATTACTTCCATCATTCAAAAGCATGATGGATTCTTCGTCAAATGGTTTATTATCAACAAGAACCATTGATGATGCATTGAAACTATTCAAGACAATCATGACTACTTTAGCAATGTGGACTTCTAAATGGGTGGTTCAAAGGAAAATGCCAAGTGTACATGAGGTGGATGCTTATTCAGCCATGTCCATGAAAATAGACTCGTTATTCCATAAGGTTGGGAGCATATCACAAACTGCTAACACTGCACAAGCTAAAAAGCCAAGCTGTAATGAGTATGGAGCAAATCACAACACATGGGATTGCCCAATTCTGGCACAAGGTATGGAACACGTGGATTTTTCTCAATGGGGACAACATCAACAGAATAATCCACATTTAGATATTTACAATTCAGGTTGGAGAAAACACCCGAATTTCTCTTAGGCTAATCAAAATTAGAATAGCCCGCATGATCAATTTCAGCAGTAGGAAAAAAATTTCAACTGGAAGAGATGTTCAGGAAATTTATGGAAAAACAAATAAATACATGCAGGCTAATAATTAGTTCATGAGGAAAATTGAAACAGCTCTCCGAGATTAGAGTGCTGCTATTAAAAACCCGGAGACTCAAGTTGGGTAGATGACACTTTCTAAGACAAGCAGAGTACCAGGTACCCTACCAAGCAATACTGAGACTAATCCCAAAGAGCAGGTAATGGCCATAAGTATGGTGGAAAATGAAATAAATGAGGACCCATCTATAAAAGTAATCACCACTAGGAGTGGGGTGCAATTACTAGAGATACATGTAAAGAGGCCGAATGCTAGTAAGGAAACATGACTTTCTTCAAATGAGGAGCGAGTGGAACAGACTGAACAGATGATAAAGGCATTTACTAAAGAAAGTTCTGAAACACCACGAGCTAGGGCAACTGTTCCTAACAATCCTTACGAGATTCCTATTCCATTCCTACAAAGGTTGAAGAGACACAAGGTAGACCAATAGTTTGAGAAGTTTTTGGATATGCTAAAGAAACTCCACATTAATATCCCATTCATAGATGCAATACGACAGATTCCAAGCTATGCAAAAGTTTTGAAGGACATGATATCAAAGAAGAAAAAGCTTCCAAAATTTTAAACTATAGTATTGACGAGGAGAGCAGTGCAAGATTACAAAATAAACTGCCTCCCAAGCTCAAGGATCCAAGAGTTTCACTTTACCTATTTCAATTGGAGAAGCTGGTACTTTTAATGCTTTATATGACACAGGTACAAGTATTAACTAAATGCATTTATCTATATACAGGAAATTGGGATTGGGAGAAGTAAAAAAACAACAATGTTATTGCAGCTGGCTGACAGAAGCATCACATATCCAAGAGGCAAAGTTGAGGATATACTCATCAAAGCTGGCAAATTAATTTTTCCAATGGATTTCATTGTTCTAGACATAGAAGAAGAAAGAGATATTCCAATAATCTTGCGGAGACCATTCTTAACAACAAGTTGAACTTTGACTGATATGGAGAAAGGTGAGCTAATCTTGAGGGTAGATGAGGAACAATAAGTTTTTAAATTATATAATCCATCCAAACAACCATCAACCCTCGACGAGTATCATTGTATTGATGAAGATGAACTACCCATTCAACAAAATTTCCAAAAGAGAAAATCGAAATTTGGAGGAATTCTTGGTAGAGACGAGAACGGAGAATTCAAAATTTGGAGAGCTAAAAGAGGATGCAAGGCTGAAAATTGAAAAGAGTGCAATTGTGAAATTCTTAGACTTGAACCACCATGAATTAACCGCTATAAAGTCGAGCTACAGACTATAAACAAGGGCTTGTTGGGAGGCAGACCAACGTTTCTTCCATTTTATTTATTCCGTTTTATGCATTAGATTATGAATTTTTCGTGTTTGTGGTAATTTTTAATAATATTGAGTCATTCATCGTCTTTACAGGTCACAAAGAGTCTATACATGCCACACTATTTTTCCCACCATCCCTACCATCACATCCATACTGATCAGGGGAGTATCCCGGGCCCTATTTTCTTTATCTTTATGTACATTTGTCCTTTAATTTTGAACATTGAGGACAATGTTTTGTATAAGTTTGGGGTGGGAATATTTACATGGCATTCATCATTTTATTATAGTTTTTGTGTGATTATGAGTTACAATTTTTTTTTTTACAGTTTTTATTCATTTATTTTCTAGTATTAAATTATAATTATATTTTTGTGTGCTTGTGTATGTTTGATGATCTTGCTGGCTATGATGTTGGATATTGGAATATGTATGAACTATGAATAATGAAAATATTTGTATTATTAGATTAGTCAAAACTTATTTATGTGAAACTTGACAGTTTTGTGCACGATACTCATGTTTGACATATTTAGTTGGTGATTTGGTTCATTACGTAAAGAATAGTTGAACATAGTAAGTAAAACCCTAATTAGAATCTATTGTATCACTTCATAATCTAAATATAGAGTAGTTTGGAGATTGTTGAGCTGCTATAGGGGAACATTGAGATGAGTAGGGATTTCGTGCATGATATTATCTTGTGTGGATTGTCTAAAATGAATGAGATGAAGACGAGGTAAAAGTCTTAAGTTAGAGGTTAGTTTTAAAAACTGAATGTCTAAAAGAAAAATGGGCATTGCACTAATGGTTAGTTTTAAAAACTGAATGTCTAAAAGAAAAATGGGCATTGCACTAATCTAAAAACATTTTTTTCGAGCCTGTATAACTCGAGTGATTAAGCTTGTAAGGACGATTTAAAACCTGATACCCTATAGTCATCTGACTTGAGAGTCATCGGTTTAAAGCTCGCTACATGAGTTATATAGAAAGAAAATAAGAAGATGTTTAAAAAAAAACGAATAACAAAATATATATATATATATATATATATATATATATATATATATATATATATATATATATATATATATATATATATCTCTTTCTATATTATAAGTGCCTATGAAACGGTGTCAAACGGAACAGTAACAGAAATTGTTATTCCAAGTGCCTGCCTATGTCAAACGGAACAGTAAGTGCCTAACGATGTCAAACGGAACAGTAACAGTGGCTATGAAACAAAACAGTAGCAATTAAGGCAGCCATTTACCTTCTATCAGGTTAGGAACCGAAGAGACTTGAGGCTGTTGAATGAAAGTATCTATAATATAACTGACAATTGCCTGTAATTCCATTCCAGAGATTTCATAGTTGACAATTGCTTGTAATTCCATTCCAGAGATTTCATAGTTGACAATTGCCTGTGATTCCATTCCAGAGATTTCAGCAATTAACATTTCCAGGAACGAATATTCGGCATAATAAGAAGGTGATGATTCCACCAAATTGTAAAGCTGAGAAACACAATTTGCAGGAAACCGACTTGTATTCCTCGTCCGGCCAAGTAGCCAGAATCGTAACCACCACCATTCATCCTCAACCGAACCACGAAACCACCATTTCCAACCCAAAACTCGACACCACACCCATCATGCAGAAAACCGAACTGCAATCCACGTCCAGTGAATGAGCTAAAATCGCAACCACCACCATTCATCCTCAACCGAACCACGAAATCACCATTTCCAACCCAAAATCGACACCAATTCACACCAACGACCATTCCACACAAACTCGGCAACCCATCTTTCACCCAAAATCCACCCCAAACAGCTTGAAAAACCAAGAAACAGGAGGACCCATGAACTTACCCAGCTTTCCCAACCGTTTTTCAGCCGGAATACCGTCGGAGAGGCCGGAACCTGAACCCGGTGGAGTGCCTTGCTTTACCTCTCCTCTTATCTCTGTTTCGAATATTGGAGAGAGAGAGAGGGAGTGTTATATATATATATTTTTTATTTTTATTGTGTAATTGCCCCTGAAACCCAATTTTTAAAAGGTGTTTGATTTCAGTCCCAAAAGGTTTCTGTTATTTGTGAAACTATCCCTGGAGTTTCTGTTTTTCTGAAGTCAGTCCCCTAATTTAGAACATTTTACTTTTAGTCCTTAAATTTTCAATTTGAGCTTCATAAATTTTCAATTAAACCCCTGAGCTTTATTTTTATTATTTGAAGTATTTATTTCAGTCCGAAAGTTTATGTTTTAGAGAAAACAGTTCCTGAAGTTGTTATTTCCCACTGGTAGTCCACAAATTTTCAAAAAGTGTATTTCAGTCCTTACACTTTTCAATTTCCGGTTTGAATAAATTTTCAATTAAGTCCCTAAATCTTATTCAATCATTTTAAAACTTTTAAATTTCGAAATACTAATTGAAACTTATTTTCTATTTTGGGTAGACGAAACGTACGGACGAATAGAAGATTGAGCTTTTCTGTTCGCTTCACTTTTCAGGGGTCTCGCGAAAATTGAGGTAAATTCGCCACCATTAATTAGTTTAAATTATAATTGCATGTTTTATGTGACTTATATTTAATAGTTTTGTTTAAGAATTAATTTTTTTATTAATAAAGGTGTAATTTTTTGTTAATTAAATAATTAATGATTTAATGTTTTTGTAATTGAAATCTGTTTTCATCAAAAACTTGAGGAAAATGAATAACTGAAATCTTGAATTCAACAGCCGAAGTAAAATGAATTTGATGATTACAGTATAAACAAGAAATAAGTGGGGGGTAAATATTAATTTATAATTATGAAGCTTTTTGAATTAATCGTTACTCACTTCCACTCGCCTTGAAGAATACCTACGTAAAACTGTAAAAGCCATCAACCAATGGGACTAAAAATTCTAATAAATGGAAAATGCAAGTAAATGAGAATATTGTGGTGTACTTAATAAAATTTGTAGTGGTAATAGAATTACTCTAACTCAAAATCCTCAAAGCCATCTATTCTGACATGTGTCTTCACTGTTCCGCCATTAGGCATATCAAACGATCCAAAAGGGCCCCTCAATAGAAACAGAGAAACACAAAGTCTGGAAATGGGAGGTAAAACTCGGTGGGAATGGATTCTCAACCAATGAATTATGATAACATGAATCGATGACGTGGCATAAGGAATTTGATGACCCGCCTACAAATTAACAATAAAAAAACTGAAAAAAAAATCATAACATCCAAATTAAAAATTAGTAGAGAAATATTTTAAAATAATTAGTTGAGAAATAGTTGATAGTTGCTTATAATAGGGAATTGAGTTTGACAAATAGTTTCTAAAACATTTTTTGAATGTGAAATTGAAATATGCTTTTGTTAGTTTCCAATTTCATAGTATTTTATCATGTGATTATTTATTTAATTGAGCATATGAAATACCTGTGACTTATTTATTTTATCTTTGCTTCTGTAGAAAAGTATGTAACAGTTGAAACAATCATTTCCTTCATTAACATAATGAGAAGTGGTAAGATTTTATAAATAATTTTAAAAAAAATTACAAACAAAATATATAACGTTATGTCAAATTTAAGCGTGTGAACTATTCTTTGAAGATCATGGTAAACAACCTACAAAGAGAATCCCGTCTAGAGATTTTCCAAAAGAGAAAAAGGAGGAGATTCGTAGAAAACGAAGAGAAAGATATACTGAACAAAAAGCATCGAAAAGGAACTCCATTCGTATAAATGATTTCGATACATCCGGTGGCGAACAAACGACTACGTCGATTGCTCGATATTCAAATAATGATGTCCAATATACAGACAACATTGAAAACTTTAGTGTTATTGAAAATGCATCAAAGAGACAGCGGAACACTGGTGTTCATATTGATATCGTTGAAAAGGATTCGTGTCGTGAAGTATGTATTGTTCCTGGTGTCAAAGACTGTGTCATTAATTCAGAGACAAATTCATCCTCAAACAATGTCTCCAAATCTTCTAATCAACTCTTTATCCAGCAAGTTCTCCTCCAATCATTTTTCTATATTTCTTATTCAACCATCATTCTATTCTTTTCCTCTGAGATTTTGGAATGTATTATACAAATAGGATCCATATGTCGTTCGAGAGGAGTCGAGCTATGATACAAATATGCCGACACCTTTTAGGGGTAAGAAACAAATGTAAAATTAGTTGGTTCTTTCAATTCAGTAATCAAATATTGGTACTGTACTAGTAATGTCCTTACTCAGATAATTCAAACAACGTGACAAGCTTGCTTATGTTGCGTTATTTTCATTTTTCAACCAAATAGGTGGGTCGCATCACGTTTCTATCGAATTTAGACAATTGATGAAGGTAGTGCCATCTGAAACATATTCTCTGCCATTAGTACCCAGCTGCATACATTGTAAAGCAAAGCGATTCCACCTTGAAACAACTGGCTTCTGCTGTGCTGATGGAACAATTTCTTTAGCCACAAATGATGTTCCTGATAAGCTTTATTCGTTGTTCACCTGCAACACAGATGAATCTACACATTTTAGGACATACATTCGAACTTATAATAACAAGTTCGCTTTCACATCCTTCGGAGTGAAATTTGATAAAGATCTTTGAAGGAGAAATAGAAGAATCTACACTTTCAGAACTCAGGGACAGATCTATCACTATATCAATGATTTGATTCCTTCAAATGGTCGTCCTTCTTATCTCCAGTTGTATTTCTATGATACAGAACATAAATTAGAAAATCGCATTTATGATTCAAACAGAATGAATCCATCAATTGTAACTCAACTCATCGATATTCTTCGCATCAATCCATATTCTGTTTTTTTTTTTTTTTTTGCTCTCTTGGTGATTTTCCAAATTTGGAAAATAGAATAATTCATATAAGATCAAATGCTGGCCTAGATCAACGGTTATTCAATGATCCCACGTGTTCACAAGTTACAGCAATATGGGTAGAAAATGATGGTGAAGATCAACTAAGAGGACGTGACATTTCTGTCTTTAACCATTCTGGTGGAAGTCATATAGTTCAGTACTATTTCGGGTGTTACGATCCATTGCAATATCCGTTGTTATTTCCATATGGCGATGTTGGTTGGCATCAAGGGATTCAAAGGGTCAGTAGAGGAAGGAGATCTACATATAACGAAACAAACCAATCAATAAATCTTGAACAATCAGAGACCGCAGAAGAATTACTTGCAAGAGAACAACTAGGTTAGATTGCATTATTAATACTCAAAAATTTCATTTAGTATGTACATCCAACTCAGTAACCTTTCATTCACATTCAACTTTTGTAGCATTAAACAGAAGAAGGAAGGACCCAGTTGTTTCATGCCGTGAATATTATTGCTACAAATTGCAAATCAGAGAAAATGCCAGATCAATTCTGGTACTTTCTGGTCGACTATTGCAACAATTTGTAGTAGATATGTATGTTAAGATCGAGACGTCAAGATTGGATTATTTTAGGAAGCAGCAACAACATATTCGATCAGAGTTATATCAAGGTATTGTTGATATAATTACGCTTGGGGAAAGAAACGCTTCTAATGTTGGAAAACGGATTATACTGCCTTCATCATTTATTGGAGGTCCAAGAGACATGAGAAAAAGATATATGGAAGCAATGGCTTTAGTTCAACGCTTCGGAAAACCGTACATTTTCTTAACGATGACGTGCAATCCAAACTGGAAAGAAATTACAAATGAACTAAATCCACAAGAGGAGGGTCAGAATCGACCAGATTTGGTTGCTCGAGTCTTTCGTGCAAAATTAGAAGAATTAAAGGATCAATTATTGAAGAGGAAAATATTTGGTAAAGTCTCAGCATATGTCTACGTCATTGAGCATCAAAAGAGAGGTCTTCCACATGCGCATTTCTTAATTATCTTACAAAAGGATTGGAAGGTCTATGTGCCTAAATCTTTTGACGAGATCGTATTAGCAGAGATACCTGATAAAAATACAAACTTGCACTTGCATAACGCTGTTGTAAAGCATATGATGCACGGACCATGTGGAGTTTTCAACCCATCAAATGTTTGCATGAAAAAAAATGGTTGTTGCAAAAGTACTTATCCAAAGAATTACGCATCTGCTACAACCGTTGGAAATGATTACTTTCCAATATATAGGCGTTCAAACAATGGAATAGTTGTCAAAGTCAGAGGCAAAAATTTAGATAATTGTTAGGTTGTTCCATATAATCCATATCTGCTTGCAACATTTGACTGTCACATTAATGTTGAGATTTGTTCAACGATAAAAGCAGTCAAATATCTTTATAAATACATTTATAAAGGACATGATCGTGTTGCTTTCAACTTGATTTCTGAACAACGCAATGAACAAGTTGATGAAATCCAACAATTCCAATCAGCCCGATGGATTGCTCTCCCTGAAGCTATGTGGAGGATATTTGGCTTTACTATTAATGAAATGTACCCAGCAGTGTATAGTTTACATTTACATCTACAAGATCAACACCCAGTGACTTTCCGAGCAAATGACGATCTAAACAATGTTGTTAACTTAGATCGTTCTAGAAAATCGATGTTAACAGAGTTTTTTGCATTAAATCGAGTAGACGAGAACACAAAAACATTATTGTATAAAGGTTTTTCGGAATATTATGTTTGGAACCAACAAAACAGGAATTGGACTCCTTGGAAAAAAAAACAGTTATAGGCCGTATTGTTACCGCAAATCCATTTGAAGGCGAGAGGTATTTTCTGCGGATATTGCTAAACCATGTAAGTGGACCTTTGTCATTTGAAAACCTTAGGACAGTTGATGGTGTTGTGGCCCCAACATTTCGCGAGGCAGCAACATTGCATGGGTTGCTACAAAGAGACAGCAGCTTAGAAGATTGTTTAAACGAAGCGACTCTATATCAGATGCCTTCAACTTTGAGACGGTTATTTGCAACAATATTGGTTTATTGTAATCCAACCAATCCGAGGGAGCTTTGGGAACGTTTTGAGCAAGATATGTCAGCAGATTTCAAATAAACAGAAGATTCTATATCAAATGTAAGAACCAAAGTATTGAGGTCAATCTCATTTACAATTGAATCAATGGTGGAAAGACATTAATTCCTATCATCTTCTTGATGACGACATTTGTTTCGATGAAGAAAAATATAGATCTAGAGAAATCGATGACGAATTGGCTGTTGAAATTCCAGAAACGGATATCGCTGCATCACAATCTCTTAATAGTGAACAACAACATGCCTATAATGCAGTACTGGAAAAAGTATTTGCAAACCAAAATGCTGCATTCTTTGTAGATGGCCCAGGTAGGACGGGGAAAACATTCCTGTACAAAGCACTTCTCGCAACAGTACAATCAAGAAAATTAGTAGCACTTGCAGCTGCTTCATCAGGTGTTGCTGCATCAATTCTTCCGGGAGGTCGAACGACACACTCATGCTTTAAGCTTCCACTTGATACTGACAAAAGAAGCGCATGCTGTGTCAGCAAACAAAGTGCACTGGCAAACCTACTACGTGCGGCAAAATTAATAATTTAGGATGATGCTCCAATGACGAGAAAACAACACATAGAAGCATTAGATAAAATGCTACGAGACATCAACGATTTAGATCTAACATTCAGTGGCAAGGTTGTTGTTTTCGGTGGAGATTTTCGACAGGTTTTACCTGTCGTTTGTAAAGGAACAAGACAAGAACAGGTAAATTCCAGTTTGGTTTATTCGTATTTGTGGCCTACATTGATTAAGTTCCGATTAAAACAAAATATGCGAGCAAGACTAGATCCAGATTTTTCAGATTATGTATTACAAACAGGAAATGGAATGCCGCCAAACACAATCGATGAAACCATTAAAATACCAAACAGGATTGTTCCCTATGATGATGATAGCACTTCTTTAGATCATTTGATAGAAGATGTTTTCCAGGATATTCATGAATATTCAATAAATATTTCATCTATGATGAATCGGGCCATATTAACACCGAAGAACGGTTATGTTGATGAAATAAATGCATTGCTGATTCATAGGTTCCCATGAGAAATACATCGATATTACAGTTTCGATGAGACAACAGATGCATCTGAACAATCAGTTATGGAAGATTTCTTAAATACTCTAATCCCAAACGGACTTCCGCCACATGAATTATTACTAAAGAAAAACTGTCCCATCATGCTGCTTAGAAACATTAATCCTTCAGAAGGACTATGCAATGGAACTCGTTTGATTTGTCGGGCTTTTGATCGAAATGTCATAGATGTAGAAATTGCAGTTGGACACCATATTGGAAAAAGAGTGTTCATTCCAAGGATACCATTCCTACCAAATGTTGAAGAAAATAATGGTTTCCCATTCAAACGAACTTAGTTCCCCATAAGATTAAGTTTTGCAATGACTATAAATAAGTCACAAGGGCAGACATTGGATTATGTTGGGATTTATTTGCCTCAACCAGTTTTTTCACATGGTCAATTATATGTGGCTTTATCGAGGGCAAAGACAGCATCTACAGTGAGGATTCTAATACGACCACTATCCACTGAACAACGTGAAAACAACACCACAAAAAATATAGTGTTCACAGAATTGCTTACATTATCATGTTTCAATTAATGTTATTCAGGTAACTACATTTAATTGTATACTTTCGATTTATTGTGTATTATAATATTTTTCTCCATATTTCTAATATTCAGTAATTTAATTCAGAGTCTTCATCAATTGTTTTAGTAGTTTATGAATTTAAACTAAGATCTGTTACACTTACACATCTGATATTTCTTTATCAGAAAAGAGAAAAAAATGTGGACGGTGCACACATCAATAAAGGATATCACTCTGAATACAAAAAACTGGAAGATTAAGATGATCGTTGCGGAGAAGTCACATAAGCGAACAAGCCTACGCACAACAGTGAAGTACCAAAATTTAACATTAATTGATCAACAGGTATAATATTCGTTAGCCTATATTTTTTGTTTACAATAATCAATATCCTTTCAAATTAGAGGTTCTTAAATTATATCATATCATATAAAAAATATTAACTACGTTGTATTAATTTAACTCTCTTTTTACAACATATTTTGTGTAAAAATAAATAAATCATACATAAATTATTTAAAAAAATCAGTACAAAAAAACAATCCAGATAACTTTATATAATACACTATTAATCACAATTACTTTTATTCTTCGTACAGGGAAATCGAGTGCAGGCGGCAATGTTTGGCTCTGATATTGACCCCCGGACCGACACTTTAAAAATTTTACACTCATATTATATCATCAATGCATACGTCAAACCAGTGGATCCGAAGTACAAAATTGGACAATATAAATATTAGTGGACTTTGAACTCAAAAACAATAATAGAAGATGTTCCACAGAACGACCAACAAATAGATGCATCGAAATACGAGATCGTCCCATTCAAGAATTTAGAGACTCATAGAGGGTCAATTGAAGAAATAGGTAATTTAATTTAAATTTTTTTACAAATTTATTATCAATACAAATTAACATTTCATATTTAAATATTCAGCTATTTTAGCTGTTGCAATAAAAATTAAGCCAACTAAAGAGGTAACGACAACATTTGGAACAACAACAATTCAAGAGATATATGTTATCGATGAAAGGTAAAAAATTCTTATACTTCTCATTCCCTTCAAATTCTAATTCCTATATTAATTCAGGAATACTTTATTAATTCTTTTAATAATTTCAATTTCGTAGCTTGAACCCCATATGTTTGACCATGTGGGGTCAATTTGTTGAAGACAAATGTCAGAAAATATCAGATATTATTGAAGACAAGCCAATAATACTTGGAACAAAAATATCTGTTGGCTCATATAACAGTATTTATAATAATAACAAATGTTACATATTTTTCCATACTGCATATACTTGCACTAAAATCGATCTCAATTTCAACAAAGGATTGTCTCTTTCATCACGTCCGACAAGTACATTTATAATCAATCCTCTTCTTCCTCAGGCATCTGCAATGAAGCAATGGTAATTCTCGTCAATTAAAAATTACACATTAATGCATTAATATTAGACATAATTATGTGATGTATGTAATTTACATGTATATTTCATTTCCTTGCATTATTATTCTTTTTTGAATTTTAAGGGCGGAGAACAATGATTTGATAATCAAAACTATCATTGCAAGATCCTTCACATACACATCTACACCACATTCATCTGTTGGAATTCGGGAAATTGTGAAACTTTGCGATATTGCAGATTTTATTACGAGTTTACAACCCACACAAGTAAATATTATTTCATTGGTAATTCATCATAATATTTACGCAAACATTCATTCTAAAAATTAATTATGATTTAATATAGAAAGCAAGAATCTGGATAAAGGCGAAGATAAATGTGATTGAGCACGCCCAAGTATTTTATTACATGTCATGTGTTGCCTGTAATAGAGGAATTGGATATAAATACAATGAAACTTTCGTTTGTATATATTGCAAGAGCCAAGGGATCAGCAAACCACGATGTGTATCTCACAATTTACGTTCAAAATTGATGTCTTATTTCATTTATAATTTAACGACATTCCAATTCCAATTAATATATTCGACGCTTTTGAAGTGCTAGAGCGTATGTTGAACTGGAGAATAATACTGGAAAGATTGCTGCTACTTTGTTTGGTAAAGTAGCGTAACGTACACTGGTTGTTCAAATAAAGAGAATTGATGGAACATGCTGGAGAGGTAACTCTTTAATTTTTCTTCAAAACTTCAATTACATTACAAACAGTTATTTAAAATATCTTTAAATTGGTTTTATATTAATTATGTGAACCTATCCAAAATTTATTTTGCAGGAAAATCAACCATATGTTAAAAGCGTTGCAGAGAAATTAGCCGAAAAAATCTGGAACCTTCAACTTTTTGTAGATCCAGAAAAATTGAAAGAGAAAAAATACAAGCACTTCAATGTCCTCTCTATTGAAACAGTGCAAGATGAGGAAAATGCTGGATCATCATCTTAGAAACAAAAATATCTCAAACACCATTCAAAAAACCATTGAGCTATGTTTATTGATACAATCATTCCATACATTCTATTAATGCTCTTCTTTTAATATATCACGTGCAATTATTTATCAAATACATCAACAGTTAGAAACATCTTTATTAATAAGACAATTCTTCTCAACCAAATAAACATAACATCAACTAAGCAAACGTGCATTGCACGTTGCTCACAACTAGTATATATATATATATATATGTATGTATATGTATAATTACATTGATTAAGTCCCAAGACGTTTGGTTGATAAAACTATGCATTTGATACGAGGCAAGTAACTTAGTCTAGTCTTAAAGGTTGAAACAATCAAAACTATAGGAGAATCTCAGCTTGTTGAAGTGTGAACTTACAATAATAAGATCTATCCAAACTAAGAGATGGTAAGGAGTAGAATTAAATAAGTTCAACTTAGGATGCATCCTGAGAAAATTAAGTAAAAAGAATAAGTTTGGGGATATATGCATCCCTCGAGCGAAGTAAGGAAATATTTGACTACTATAGGTCAGGTGTTGAGCCAATCATAAGCTTGAGATGTCTACATGAGTTCACATACACACACCTCGAGTTATGCATATAATAGGTGGAGATTGATTTGATTTTTACATTGTTTAAATTGTTCAGTTTGTTGATTACTAAATTCCAATTCTGAGACATGGCGGGTCGTTAAACCATATTTTATGTGGAATTAAGTTTTAGTTTTGTTCGAGGATGAACAAAGGTTTTAGTTTGGGGATGTTTGATAAGTGCATATTTGTGCAGCCGCCCCATTTTCTACTGGGCGCCCGTCCAGGCCAAATCGCGAAATTTTTTCTAGTTTCCTTATTTCAATAGAACTCATATGGAAACAAATCTTGGGTCGCGTATTTAAACCTTAGTTTGAGAGAAGAAAAGAGGCAAAAAACAATAAGAGCAACACCACGAAGCAAAGATTAAACTTAAGAATTGAATTGGTGATGTCGTTCTTTATTTATTTTTCTGATTTTTTTCTTTCCACCATGCTAGGCTAGGTTAATTCTATACTAGGAGAACGATGAACTATGTAATATGATTTTTATTTCTTATTTTTACATTCTTGACAATAAAAATACGTTTGGGATATTTGAATTATTTATATGATCTTATTTTTTCATAATTATTGTGTACATAATTGTGTGAGAGTGATGGCTTATTTCATACATTCGAAAGAAGGGGAATATGTTTGACATATATAAATTGTCATAGGATCCGATAGGGGATATAATTATACCGCTATGCCTTGTGTGAATCTTTAAGTGTTTATAAAAACTCATGTATTCTTGTATATTCGCATCCGTTATAGAGATATAGTTTGGTCATATATTAGAATATATTTGACTTTACTCGAGAGAGACTGCTAAATAATTTAGGAACATTGATTCTTTAATATTTCAATCGTTTGTTAAAGTGTAGAACTAAGTTTAAAAATATTATTACATAGGGATTCGTGATCCTAGTACGTTCATCATATGTTAGAAACAATTTCAACTTGCCTTCGAAATAAATCTCATTCAGTTTAGTTGAAACATTCATAATTGCATCCACATCATTAATTTAGTTATAAATTCATCAAAACAAACATTTTCATTCTTATTTTTTCGGTTAAGGTCACGGTAATTAGAATTAGAACTAATCAATCCTTGTGGGACGATACTCGGACTCAAAAAGTCCACTTTATTACTTGTTAACAAACCGTACACTTGGGGTGTGTTTTATTCGAAATATATTTTCGTTGTTTTATTGGAAATATATTTTCGCAAACACACTTGCATGGATCCGATAGAATTACGTGCAGTAAGGTTATAGACGTGAACTGTTTTCTCAAATCTGTTAATCCGTTTCTTGTTTCTTCATTTTCTTATGTAAAGCAATAAACAAGATTCGAATTAAATTTACGTAAAAATTAAACAATGAAATATGGTAAGTATATAATCATATCGCAATAGATTTCTTTGATATGGTAATACATAGATTTAAGAAAAGTTAGAACTTACTATCTAGTCAGTTAGAACTAACCGCCTGTTTTGACCTATATCCTATTTGAGGTTATACGCCAAAGTAACCCAAATACAAACCCATATTTCCAAAATGACCTTTGACTTTTCTAAAAAATTGAAACTACCCAAAATACCCCTAAATATAATATTTATTAAACTATGAAAAGAATACAATTAAGTCCTAAAGAATTAGATTGTCATAAAATGACTTACAAAAAACCAAGATCTAAAAGAGGACCATACAAGATTAAGAAACTTGCTAAAGATAAAAAAGAAATTGAATTTAAAAATGAATTTGATAAAATTGGATATCAAGAACAATTAATTGCATCACAAAAAATATTAAAATGTTTTAAAGAAAATATGATAGAAAATTTTGCTAAAGGTATTGTAAGATCTATAATAATAAAAGATATACAGGATATAATAGATAAATTAGAAAAAAGAAGAAAAAATATTTTAAAATACGACATACCTTTTAACCCAAATATAGATATAATAACAGATCTTGATATTATAAATTCTCAAATATTAATAGATTTTGAAAATTTACTCAATACATTATAAAGCATAAAGACTGATTTTAGAGATTATTAGATTTTTAAGATTTTAAGATTATTAGATTATTAGATTTTTGTTCTCTCACAGTGGCATCCACATGATTTGGTATCAGAGCCATAAAGACCTACATAAGATTTATAAGATATATGATAATCATAATAATACTACAATTAAAAGAAAAACAAAATTATTAAAATGAAAATTGAAGATTTAGGTAATAGATATCATATAATAAGAGAAGATTTTAACATAATAATCATAAAACCAATATTAAATAATAAAAGTGTAACAATGACATTAAAATTACTTGAAAAATTACCTATGGAGATAAAACAATTTATAATTGAAAAAATAAAACTAGACATTGTTAGAGATATGTATACTTATGAAATGATATTAGAAACATATGAAAAACATATGTATGACTTAATTGAAAAAGAAATAAGAAAATATGACTAAAAAAGTTACAATTACCAAAACAGACTGGTATTATATATTAGAAGATGAACAAGGAAATTATATAATTGAACCATTTCCTAAAAAATTAAAAATGATAACATTAATTATAGTTAAAGAATTGCCTAGAGAAATAAGAGAGCAAATATTAGATAAACTAATAATATGAACTATAATTGATGAATACATATATGAAAAAATTGGTAAAGAAATTTAAAAAGAAGAAATTATACTACATTGTAAAGAAAAAATAGAAGAATTATCATTAAATAATGAATTATCATGATAAAATAATATTTAATGTAGAAAAATTTAAAGAAAAATTAGATAAAGATTATAATTCAATACATAAAATAAATCAACAAATAGAAAATGTATTAATACCAGAACAAACAATGACAAACAGTCAAAAGAATCAAATACTAAAATTAAAACAAGAAAAATTGAAAATAAAAGCTAGATATTATAAAAATCTAACAAGATTTCTAACTTCAGAATATGAAAAATTCTTATTTAATAAGAAAGCAATAGAATCAAAAGATATTGAATGTCAACTATTTTATCTAAGTCAATCAAAAGTAAGACCTAATTATTAAAATGGAAAATAATTTGACAAAAAATTTAAAAAGAATAAAAATAATTAATCATCTAATATTAGACGAATTATTAACCCCTGGGGATTTAACAAAATATCAAAAAAACCAAATATTGAAATTAAAACAAGAAAAATATAAGGAAATAGCAAATTATTTTGAAGAATTAAAAAGACTAACAACTGATGAAAATAAAAAATAAAAGTATGATAAAATTATAAAAAATTGTAAAGATACTGAATGCAGAGTATATTATTTCAACCAATCAAAGAAAAGATAATTAGATGGAAGACTTAAAAACATTAATAAAAATGTTAATAACGGATGTACAAAATCTAAGGAATGAAATAAAAGAAGAATTAAATATATTAAAAATTGAAATTAGGGAATTAAAAGAAGATAATAAATGCAAAGATAAGAAAATAGATAAAAAAACTTATAGAAAAAAGAAATGTTTAGGATAGGAAAGAAGCATATAAAACAAGAAAACCTAGTAATAGAAGCAGGTAGTATGGATAATTATTTCAGAAAAGATATTTTACCAAAAATAATAGAAGAAGAGGAAAATTACAAAAAATCGTTAGAAAAAAGAAAAACTATAGAAGAAATTCAGGAAGAAAATAAAGATGAATGAAGAATTAGATTTACTAATAGAAAATTTTGACCAACTAAGTTTAGAAAATATAGATGAATACCAAGTTTTAATGAATACTGGAGGAGGACCTACCCCAGCAGAAACCTCTAATCAAAAAATTGATCCAGATAAAAGTTATGCACCTATATATAATAAACCCTAGAAACAATTCTATGATAAAATAATAAATAGACAACCACCCAAAAGAAATAAGTATAAGGATAGATTTGAACTAAATGATAATTATGACAAACCAATTAACCATGGAGGAACAAAATTAGATTTAGATTGTAAAATAGATACTAAGAAAGCCTTATTAACTTGGGCAGATTCAATGATACTATTCTTTCTATATAATAAAGATGATACTTGGGAAAGTACAGATAGAAGAATAGATTACTTAATAGCATCATTTGAAGGAAATGTAAGAAATTGGTGGGAAGGAGTTAATGATGATACTAGATTATTAATGAAAAGAAATATACAAACAGAAATAATAAAATCAGATAAAGAGGGAATAGAAAGATTGGTAGCATATATAGCAAATGGATTTTTAGGAGAAGAATGGATTAGAAATTTTCAAGATGAAGCAAAAAGAGAAAAAGACGATGCTAGAATAAAATTAATAAATTTAACAATTTCTGATATGTGTAAAATAAAAGAATACACTTGTAAAGTTAAAAATTATTACTATATACAATTCTATAGTAATGAAAATCAAGAAGTATATTTAGATATGTATTATACTAAATTACCTGGAACATGGGGAATATATTTCAAAATAGAGTTTGAAAAATATGTAAAAGATAATATAGGAATACCAAGATCTGTAGGATCAAGAATAAAATTTTTATTTGATAGATTTGCATATATATATATATATATATGTCAACAAGGACAATTATTAAAACGATCAAGAAAATTAACAAGAATATGTTGTGAGGATATGGAAAAACCTACACAATGGGGATGTTATCTTGAAAGAAAAATATTAAGAGAAAACATAAAAATAAGATATTTACAAAATTCAGAAATTTTAAGAAAAAATATACAAAACCTAAAAGAAGATATTATAAGAGAAAATTTAATCCAAATAAACAACAGAAGAATAAACCCTATAATAAAAAAGATAAAAGTCAATGCAAATGTTGAAATTGTGGAGAAATAGGACATATAAGTCCAGATTGTAATAAAAAGAAAGTTAGAATATTACAAATGGAATATTTGGAAATAGAAGATGAATTAAGTGAAATATCTGATATTGAACAATACTATGGTCAAGAAGTATATGTAAGTGAAATAGAATCAGAAGAAAATGAATCAGAATCCGAATAAAGAGATTGAAGAAATAGAAAAAGATAATATAGAAACACAAGAATACGAAGGGATAGAAGGTTATGGATTAAAAGTAACTTTTGATAATAATAAATTCAGAAAGTTACAAAAATTATCTTTAGATTTAAAGGTTGGAAAATGGGAAATCTTTGATAAAATATGGAAAAGAGAAAAGATAACTATAAATGAATATCATAAGATTGAAAAAAACTATAGATGTGAGAACAACTCAAGGAACACATAAATTAAATCTTTTAACAAAAAATACAGTTGATGAATTATTATCAAAAATTAATAAAAAACAAAGTGGAAAAATTCAATATGTTTATTTAGCAGGAATACAAATAATGTTTAAATCCTTATTTAGAGAAGGAATAGACTCACCTTTAACAGTAAGTTTACATGATGGAAGAATAATAAATTTAAGGGATGATCATTTAGGAACTATAGAAGGAAATTTAGCATATAAGAAATTAATATTTACTTGTTACCCAAAATATTGTATTTCTTTAAAAGATAAAAACTTTAATGAAATTTTAGGATTGCATTTTAAATTACATAAAAAAGATATAATGCAACCAGGAGATCAAATTATGACTATTGAATATAGAGCTTTATATACATTTACTAATTCTAATTATGGGAATATTTATTCTAGGAAACCATATATAGAAGTTCATAAGGAATGTAAAGATATTAGTAAAATTATAGAACCAAATAAACAGGTAAATTTGATTCCAAAGGAATATGAATTTAGGATATCAACAGATAAACCTGATATAATAGAATTTAGGGAAGAAGAATACCCTGATAAGAATATAATATTTAAAAATGGAAAATTGATTAAAAGATCAACAAGTCTTAGAATACCTAGATTATTAGGAGAAAATAGTCATACAAGAGAAATGAAATTACATAGGAATACAGGAAATATAAAAATAAATGGAGAATATTTCAATGGAAGAGAAAGAATATCATGATCAAATATATTAATAGATACAGGAGCTATAAGGATTAGTACCTTATACGACAGAACCATATAGATATGAAAATTTTGATGGACAAATACATACTACAGAATTAGAAGTTAAGGTGCCTATAAAAATAGGAGGAATTGACCTGATAGTGCCATGTTATATAGCTGAAAGTATGAATATTAACCCTCATATATTATTAGGAATGAGTTTCTTAAATGGATTTGAAGATTATTGTAATGCCCCGAAAATTTTTGTAGAATGTAATTTAATTTTTGTGTGATATCTTCAAATGTTTTGAAAAGCTAAGGACTAAGATGGTATACATCGAATTTCAATTTTTAATTGGGTCATATTTTAGATTTTGACCGAGTAATGATAAGTATATGAATATTGGTCTCATTAGATAGATCGTATTTAATTATGCATTTTAGGCTCGAGAAAAAATTAATTAGGATTAACGGAGCCCAAATTATCTAAGTCGAAAGACTTTGTTTTTGTAGTTCATTTTGATGAAATTATTTAATGCATAATAAGGTGTGTGTGCACGTGTAGCTAATGAAGAAATTCCAGATTTGTTTTAATATTGTTTATTGGCATTGGTTTTGGGAATTGATAAGAAGGAAAATAATAATAAAGAAGAGGGAAGAGAGAGAGAGAGAGAGAGAAGGGGTTAAATTGTTAAAAGAAGCCACGTGATGTGAAAGTAGTTGTTGGAGAATGAGTCAAATGGTCATCCATATATTTTGAATAGCATTCCCTACTTGCCACGTGTCCCATTAGTTGTTGGTGGAGAGATCTTATTTTACACGACGGCGACGTGTGCTAGATAATGTCAATATTCTGCACGAAGTCCAATATCCTTATACCACTTTTTATGATATATCTTTGGAAGCAACAATATTTTCTACACCATATGCATGCACGAAAAACACAGCAATAGCAGAGAATAGAAAGAAAGTAAAAGAACGTGATTTTGTCTTGTCTTCCAAAAATTAAAGCAAGTTTAACAAGGTAGGAAAAGAGGTGTAGTTGATTTATCCCGATTAAATTATATTTTCTTCATGTTGATGAAATTTTATACTTATGAAAGTTAAAGATATGATATTTTATGTTATGATGTTATGGCCATTCCGGTACAAATGATATGATATGATATGAGCTCTTACCGGTTTCTAAAGATATGATGACAGTATGATTTTCTTGATGCATGATTTAAATATTTTATTCGGGATTGCACCATATTTCTTTTTATATCCTACTGAGTATTTCCAAGTACTCACCATTTTTCCTACATCTCACAGATTAGATCGGGTCGTTGGATGGCGGGCGATGAGGTGAAGTCGTTGTGCCAGATGTTTGGAATTAATAAAGCAAATCCGATGTAACGTGCCTTGAATTTTAGTTTTAGCAGAAATCTTAGTTTATCAATTTATTGAACTAGTTTATTTTATTTGGAAATTTTAAATTTGTTTCGGATATTTGTGATTTACTTGCTATTCAAGTTTTATTTTAGTACGAAATAATCATGATGAAATAATAGGGAATGATGTTCACGTCTCTGCTTTGTTAAATGCAACTGAATCACATTGTTGTCCTTAGCATTAAATGTCAATATTTGACTTACTCATGTTTGGTATAGTGCATCAAATGTCATTTGAATTTTAGATTAATAAAAGGAAACTTTTATGTTTTGTATGCATGCAATTAGATTAATTTTGATTTAATGTTATTTATTTTGAAGAAAAAAAAAATAATTTGCACGTCACAGTTCATGTGAACAGTGACCTATGAACAGTGACGGACACTGTTCAAACAGTGACCAGTCACTGTTCATTGTTAAAAGGCCCTAAAAAAAATGAATGATATAAATTAATTTTAATGGTATGTGTATTAAATGTGTTGGTATTTAACCTTAACTTTACGTGTGTATTAAATGTGTTGGTGTTTAACCTTAACTTTACGTGGTATTAATTAATTAAAAAAAAAATTCAAATGATAAATTTAGAGATGTAATGTAGGGTTTTATTTAAGTTCTTAATTATCTAAATGATATTTGGCAATCAACGGCCGCCAATCGACCACCCTCCGACGACTCTAAGGTATGTAAAGGGGTAAGAAAAATTTATTTAAGTCTTTTGCATAACTTAAATATTTTGAAATGCCTACGTTTAAATTCTTAGGACATACACGTTTGTCCCCACCCCGCTAAAATTATGATATGTATTACAATAATATAGGTATATCTTGTCAGACTTAGTATTAGTATGTGACTGTGGCTTCATATGAAAATTTTAGGAAATGGCACCACCTACCCACACGAATTTGGTACGTGAATTACTGCGAGCGGTGCAAGAGTTGGCCAGACAGAATGAAGCACCTCCACCACAAAATGTACCGCCACAGCGGAATGCACCTCCGCATGGCCCTGGTGCCGTCTTAGTAGTTGAGCAATTTCGGAGGTACAAACCTTCTACTTTCGACGGAAATTCCGACCCACTAGCTGTCGAAGAATGGATAAGAGGCTTGGAGCTCATATTCAGACACATTGCTTGTACGGATGAACATAAGGTACTATGCGCTGAGTTCATATTGATTGGAGCAGCTGGTCACTAGTGGGAATCTGTCTCACGCACCAGAACCGAAGAGCAACAGCGTAACCTAACTTGGGAACAGTTTAAGGATGAAGTGATGGCAAAGTACTTCCCACAGGCTTTAAGAGACTTCAAAGAATCAGAGTTTCTGCAGCCCAGATAGGGAAACATGTCGCTTACTGATTACGAGAGAAGGTTTGAGCAACTCTCTAGATATGCCCCACACTTGGTGGATACTGAAGTTAAGAAGATCAGGAGGTTCCAAAACGGACTACGCTCAGAGATCGGGATGATCATTACGTCTCATCGTTCCAAAACGGGCTCATGCTATTTCTTATCAGAGGACTACTTTCCAATAGTATGCCCAGCAGGGCATGGAGTCGTTTCGAAAAAGGAAGTGGAACGATCAAGGTAAGGACCGACGCAATTGGCAGAATAAAAGACCAAGCACTGGAATTCATATCGGTGGGACGAGTGGGAGTGTTGCCCCTTGTCCTAAATGTAATAGACTCCACAGAGGTTAATGCTTATTTGGAAAGAACACGTGCTTTCGATGTGGTAAGCCTGGACACATTGCTCCAAACTGTACAGAGCCTCCAAAGAAGAGGGATGGTGATCAGGACTAGAACAAAAATGTGAAGGCTCGAGTTTTCGCACTGAATCAGCAGGAGGCAGATCAGAATCCGAATGTGATTACAGGTATTTTATTATTATTTGAAATATATGTTTATGTTCTTGACTTTGCATCTTCCGTCGCCAAAGTTAACAATATAAATTCGAAAACAGGTATTCTGTTATTATCCGATGTACCTGCTTACGTACTTTTTGACTCTGGAGCTACAAATTCTTTTATCTCTGCATCCTTCGTAGCTAAGTCAAACTTTGCATGTGTGAAAACGAATAATGAATTAGAGGTCAGTATTCCTTCAGGAAGAACCTTTTGCACAAATCAGATGACCAAGGCTATGAAATTAGAGATTGACGGGAAAATATTACGAGCAGACTTATACCTTTTGGGGATGAAAGATTTTGATGGTATCTTAGGCATGGATTGGTTGGGACTTAATCATGCGGCAATTCGATGTCATGAGAAAGAAGTATTGTTTCACAGACCATGAGAGGAAGAGTTTCATTTCTTTGGAGCAAAGTTCAAGTCTCTACCTCGACTTGTATCAGCTATAAAAGCGGAGAAGATGTTGAGGAAGGAGTCATGTCAAGGATTCCTAGTTAATATCATCGGTTCCCAACATACAGAAACGACTATTGATGATATTAACGTCGTACGAGAATTTACAGACGTTTTACCAGAAGATCTGCCAGGCATTCCACAGGATAGACAAGTGGAATTTACAATTGATTTGGTTCCTGGAGGCAGCACCAGTATCTAAAGCCCCTTATCGGATGGCACCAAAAGAACTCCAAGAATTGAAGTTTCAGTTGGAGGAATTGCTGGAGAAAGGTTTCATTCGACCGAGTGTATCTCCTTGGGGCGCTCCAGTACTTTTCGTGAAGAAGAAGGATGGGAGTATGCAGATGTGTATTGACTATAGGGAGTTGAATCATCTGACTGTCAAAAATAGATACCCACTGCCAAGAATAGAAGATTTATTCGACCAGTTAAAGGGTGCAACGATGTTTTCAAAAATCGACTTGAGGTCGGGGTATCATCAACTAAAAGTTAAGGCAAGCGATATATCAAAAACTGCTTTCAGGACTCGTTACGGACATTATGAATTCATTGTCATGCCTTTCGGTTTAACCAATGCTCCAGCTGTATTTATGGATCTAATGAACCGAGTATTCCATCAATACTTAGACCAATTCATCATTGTATTTATTGACGACATACTGGTGTACTCCAAAGATAAGAAGCAGCATGAAGAACAACTCCGAGTGGTACTTGAAACCTTGAGGAAGGAGAAATTATATGCCAAATTCAAGAAGTATGAATTTTGGCTTGATCGAGTGGGTTTCCTTGGTCACGTGATTACTGCCTAGGGAATTGAGGTAGACCCAGCTAAAGTGGAAGCAGTAACTAACTGGCGTAGTCCAACCAGTGTCGGAGAAGTTGGTAGTTTCTTAGGGTTGGCTGGTTATTATAGAAGATTTATTGAGGACTTCTCAAAAATAGCAGGGCCGATGACTCGGTTGACAAGAAAGGGTGTGAAATTTCAGTGGACGGAAAAATGTGAAAGGTGCTTTCAAGAACTCAAGCAGAGATTGACTGCAGCTCATGTATTGACAATACCTGATGGCTCTGAAGGATTTGTGATTTACACCGACGCCTCCAAACAGGGTTTGGGTTGTGTTTTGATGCAACATGGAAAAGTAGTTGCTTATGCCTCGAGACAGTTGAAGCTGTATGAACAGAACTATCCACCACATGACATGGAACTTGCAGCGGTAGTTCACGCCTTAAAGATATGGCGTCATTATCTTTATGGTGGGAAGTGTGAAATCTATACAGACCACAAGATCCTCAAATATTTCTTCACACAGAAGGAACTAAATATGAGACAGAGAAGATGGTTGGAATTGGTGAAGGATTATGACTGTACAATTCATTACCATCCGGGTAAGGCCAACCTAGTCGCAGATGCCTTAAGCAGGAAGATGGGATCCCAGTTAGCTATTTTACCCACGTTGCAGGAACATTTGATAAAAGACTTTAAAAAACTGAGATTAGAAGTCATCACTCCGCCAACCCAGACTACAGCAATAATAAAAGCGTTCATGATTCAACCTACTCTTCGGGATCGAATCAAGGAAGCACAGGATAAGGACCCATTTTTGCAGAAGATTAAGGCTGAAGTTGGTACAGACAAACATAGAGGATTTGAAGTATCTGCAGATAACGCACTTACTTTTAAAGGAAGGTTGTGTGTACCTAAGGATGATAGCATAAGGAACGAAATATTGGAAGAGACTCACTCCACCTCTTATACTGCACATCCAGGTGGTACCAAAATGTACCGAGATCTTCGAGATACATTTTGGTGGAGAAACATGAAGAGAGGAATTGGTCTATTTGTAGAGAAATGTATTGTTTGTCAGCAGGTCAAGGTAAAACATCAGAGGCCATCAGGACTACTGAAATCATTGGATATTCCAGAATGGAAATGGGAACACATAGCGATGGACTTCGTGGTAGGCCTTCCGAGGTCAGCAAGAGGTCATAATGCTATTTGGGTAGTAATTGATCATCTGGCGAAGTCAGCTCATTTTCTGCCAATCAAAGTAAATTTCAACATGGAACAGTTTGCACAATTATACATCAGAGAGATAGTCAGATTGCATGGAGTTCCAGTCACCATTATTTCAGATAGAGACCCGAGGTTTACATCTAAATTTTGGAAGAGTTTGCAGGCAGCCATGGGGACGAAGCTGAAATTTAGTACTGCTTATCATCCTCAGACAGATGGACAGTCAGAAAGGACCATTCAAACTCTTGAAGATATGTTGAGGGCTTGTATTTTGGATCTTGATGGTAGTTGGGAGACACATCTGCCATTAGTTGAATTCACTTATAACAATAGCTTTCAGGCCACTATAGCCATGGCTCCATATGAAGCTCTTTATGGTAGGAAATGCAGATCTCCTATCCATTGGGACAAAGTTGGTGAGAAAAGAATTTGGGTCTTGAGATCATTGAACGAACAGTTGAGGCAGTTGACAAGATTAGAGCCAGAATCAAGGCAGCCCAAGACCGACAGAAAAGTTATGCCGATGGTAGAAGAAGAGATTTGGAATTCGTTGTGGGCGATAAAGTTTTTCTGAAGGTAGCACCAATGAAGGGCGTTTTGAGATTTGGTAAGAAGGGGAAGTTGAGACCACGATTCGTTGGACCTTTCGAAATTCTTGAAAGGATTGGTAGTGTGGCTTACAGACTTGCCTTACCACCTGAACTCGCAGCAGTGCATAATGTATTTCATGTTTCAATGCTCAGAAAATATGTTCATGATCCTAATCATGTAGTAAGCTACCAGACATTAGAGGTTCAAAAGGACCTATCATATGAAGAAACCCCGGCAATGATTTTGGACAGAAAATTGCATCAACTTAGAAACAGGGAGGTTCCCTTAGTCAAGGTCCAATGGCGAAATCATGGACTTGATGAGTCAACTTTGGAGAAGGAAGAAGAGCTTAAAATCAAGTATCCAGAACTCTTCGATTAGTCAAGGTAATTTTCGAGGACGAAAATATTTTAAGGAGGTGAGATTGTAATGCCCCGAAAATTTTTGTAGAATGTAATTTAATTTTTGTGTAATATCTTCAAATGTTTTGAAAAGCTAAGGACTAAGATGGTATACATCGAATTTCAATTTTTAATTGGGTCATATTTTAGATTTTGACCGAGTAATGATAAGTATATGAATATTGGTCTCATTAGATAGATCGTATTTAATTATGCATTTTAGGCTCGAGAAAAAATTAATTTGGATTAACGGAGCCCAAATTATCTAAGTCGAACTTTGTTTTTGTAGTGCATTTTGATGAAATTATTTAATGCATAATAAGGTGTGTGCATGTGTAGCTAATGAAGAAATTCTAGATTTATTTTAATATTGTTTATTGGCATTGGTTTTGGGAATTGATAAGAAGGAAAATAATAATAAAGAAGAGGAGAGAGAGAGAGAGAGAGAGAGAGAGGGGGGGGGGGGGTTAAATTGTTAAAAGAAGCCACATGATGTGAAGGTAGTTGTTGGAGAATGAGTCAAATGGTCATCCATATATTTTGAATAGCATTCCCTACTTGCCACGTGTCCCATTAGTTGTTGGTGGAGAGATCTTATTTTACACGACGGCGACGTATGCTAGATAATGTCAATATTCTGCACGAAGTCCAATATCCTTATACCACTTTTTATGATATATCTTTGGAAGCAACAATATTTTCTACACCATATGCATGCACGAAAAACACAGTAATAGCAGAGAATAGAAAGAAAGTAAAAGAACATGATTTTGTCTTGTCTTCCAAAAATTAAAGCAAGTTTAACAAGGTAGGAAAAGAGGTGTAGTTGATTTATCCCGATTAAATTATATTTTCTTCATGTTGATGAAATTTTATACTTATGAAAGTTAAAGATATGATATTTTATGTTATGATGTTATGACCATTCCGGTACAAATGATATGATATGAGCTCTTACCGGTTTCTAAAGATATAATGACAGTATGATTTTCTTGATGCATGATTTAAATATTTTATTCGGGATTGCACCATATTTCTTTTTATATCCTACTGAGTATTTCCAAGTACTCACCCTTTTTCCTACATCTCACAGATTAGATCGGGTCGTTGGATGGCGGGCGATGAGGTGAAGTCGTTGTGCCAGATGTTTGGAATTAATAAAGCAAATCCGGTGTAACGTGCCTTGAATTTTAGTTTTAGCAGAAATCTTAGTTTATCAATTTATTGAACTAGTTTATTTTATTTGGAAATTTTAAATTTGTTTCGGATATTTGTGATTTACTTGCTATTCAAGTTTTATTTTAGTACGAAATAATCATGATGAAATATTAGGGAATGATGTTCACGTCTCTGCTTTGTTAAATGCAACTGAATCACATTGTTGTCCTTAGCATTAAATGTCAATATTTGACTTACTCATGTTTGGTATAGTGCATCAAATGTCATTTGGATTTTAGATTAATAAAAGGAAACTTTTGGTAGCGATTCGAAAACCTTTAAAATGTTGGGTCGTTACAATTATAGTATAAAAAGAGAAAGATTATATATATTTCATAAGGGACAAAATATATTATGTAACAAAGATGAATTACCAAATAAGTTTTCCATTAACAGTATATATACAAGTTACTATTATAGAAACAGATATAACAACTTGCGCTTTAGTAGATACGGGAAGTGATATAATTATATTTAAAAGCTTCTTAATCAAGACATGGGAAAATAAAAGTAAAATAAAAATAACAGGAGTTACAGGAGAAGAAAACCAGATAATACATAATGTTGATAAGATTAGTATAATACTTGGAAGTAAACAAATAATAATCAATAAAATATATAGTTATGATAAGTTAGAATGTGATATATTATTAGGAAATGACTTTATACAACAGTTCCAATATTATAAACAAAATAATTATATGATTATGTTACAAACCCCTTGTGGACATTTATTAAAAATACCAAGAGAATTTAGACCATACAGAATTCGCCAGCCCAACGTGGTGATAGATGGGAGAAAAAACCAATTATTCAAAATGAGATAAGAAATAAGAGAATAATGTATAAAAAAGTCCTAAAAACAGGAGTAGAAATAAGTATAGAGAAAATCATAGAACAATTAAAAAAAGTTTATGATGAAAACCCATTAATATTTTGGAAACCAAACAATCCTAAAGCAAAAATAGAATTAATAGAGAATGTGATTATAAGAGTAAGACCAATGAGATATACTATATAAGATACACAAGAATTCAATATTCAAATAAAAGAATTATTAGAACAAAAACTTATTAGACCAAGTAATGGACCCCATAGTAGTCCAACCTTTATGGTTATGAAACATTCTGAGCAAGTTAGAGGAAAAGCCAGAATGGTTATAAATTACAAGGAATTAAATAAATACACTAGATTTGATGGATACTTTTTACCAAATAAAGAAGTTCTAATAAACCTTGCAAAAGGAAAACAATACTATTCTAAATTTGATTGTAAATCAGGATTTTAGCAAATAAAAATGGAAGAAGATAGTATACAATATACAGCCTTTAGTACACCTCAAGGCAAATATGAATGGTTAGTTATACCTTTTGGATTAAAAAATGCACCTCAAATATATCAAAGAAGAATGTATGATATATTTAGAAAATTTAATAAATTTCTAATAGTATATGTAGATGATATATTGATATGTTCCCATAACAAAGAAGAACATAGAAACCATTTAATACAATTCATAAATGAATGTAAAAAGGAAGGAATTGTCCTTTCTAAGAAGAAATCTATTATAGAAAAACAAGAAATTGATTTTCTTGGATTAACAATAGATAATAGATGAATCAAACTACAAACTCATATATCTAAAAAGATAAGTAGTTTTCCAAATAAATTAGAATTCAGAGAACAAATACAAAAATTCTTAGGATGTCTAAACTATGCAGAAGGATTTATTGAAAATCTTTCAAAAAAGAGACATAAAATACAAATTCTACTTAGAAAAACGAATACTAAGGGATGTAATAATGAACATACAGAAATAGTTAAATCATTAAAAGAAGAATGTAAAAATTTACCAAAATTAAGATTACCAGATGAAAAAGATAATCTAATTGTCAATACAGATGCCTCAGATAAATATTGGGCAGCTATATTAAAAACAGATCTAAATGAAATTTGTAGATATTCAAGTGGAACCTTTAATCAAGCAGAAATAAATTATACCACACATGAAAAAGAATTATTAGCAATTATTAGAGGGATAAAAAAGTTCTCATTATTCTTATTATCTAAAAAATTTATTGTTGAAACTGATAACTTTCAAGTTGCAGGATTAGTCAAGAATAAATTACCAATGGAACCCCAATATAGAAGACTGCACAGATGGCAAGCATAGTTATCATTTTATAACTTTGAGATTATCCATATTAAAGGAATTAACAATTTTCTTGCAGATTTCCTGAACAGAAATATTGAATTTGCAGATGGATAATACCAAAAAGATACTAGATGAGCTTAAAGCCATGGCTATTTATGCCAAGGAAGAAGCTGAAGATATCCAACATGGGATGGATAAGATGAACGAAATTTTACAATATAATGTAAATATTATGATGGAAATAAGTTCATCACATACGAAAATTATCAATGATATTATTGATCGAATTGAAGCTATTGAAGCTCAATTAGGATCATCAGATACCAAAGATACCAAAAATACTATTGGATACAAACATGTTGATACCAAACAGGTACAAATACGGAGTGATCCACCAAGCGGAAGCAGCAGTGGACCAAAAAAGGATATTACTATTCAAAGTCCCAAAAAGATTATTATCAATGAAGGACATTCCAAATCCATCAGAATACAACCAGATGAAGAAGATGAAATCCCTTTGTATAAATAGAGGCCTTTGGGCTAAGGATAGAACAGAACGAATTGGGAGAGAAAAAATTTGAGCACTCAACTTGTGAGATAGCCAAATCTTCTGTTTGAATACCAATTTCTCAATAGTATCCAGATATTATCATTCACATTCCAATCCTCTTAAACAAAGATGAGATTCTAAACTACTTTTCCCTTAGATTCTTGAAAGGTTGAAAAAGAAATCTATTTCTTACTTTAACAAAAAGAGAGTTTTCTTTAATTAAGATTTATAGTTTTAATTCTAAGAACCGACACAGTGAAGGCAAGAAGCTGAAATAGCAAATAACCCTGTTAAGGCAGATGGCCGCTTGAGGGAACAGTTTGCATATTCAGAGCCTGAAGGTCAATCGACTCTAAGGAAAGAAACTAAAGATCAAAATTAAGGTAAAACTATTGTTTTTGTTAAATTTAGAAATAATTCTTCTTAGATCTTAAAGAATCGTAGGGATCAATTATTTTAATGATTATATTCATAATGTTTATACTTGGATGTTTAATCATAATGTTTAAATCATTATCTTATCATATCTGATATGCCAGGATATACAGTTAAAGGATTAGATAATTTGTTGGAAAAAATGAAAGATGAAATGAAATATACTACTCAAATATGTATCCAATTAGAAGAAGAAGGAAACATATCAGAACTCGAAAATTTGATAAAAAATTAAAAAAAATATTTTAAAAGTTATTCGGATATATTTCAAATTAGAAGAAAATTAAATTATAAAATCCAAGAAAACTTTAGAAGATGAGAAGACTTACCAGAAATACTAGAAATAAAGAATATAAAATATTCTAAGCCATGAATAATACTGGAATTAATTGTTATAATACTAATATTTAAATTATTTAGATCTAAAAATGAATATGTTTAAATATAAGGTGTTAATCTTCAAAAAATACATAAGAAGAGAATACATCTTGCAATAAATGAAAACCCATATCATTAAGGGTAATATAGACATTTTAACCAATTTTACAAAAAGGATAGTCAACTGGGTCAATCTGAATAATGCCCCATCCTATTTTCACATTTTTGGTAAATTTCTTGACATTTAAAAAATCAATCCATATGTTAAATAAGCCAATAAATATAATACGTAAAAATATAAAACATATTTTTCCAACAATCTTTTCACTGGGCCTAGCTTAATTTCAAAAACCAATTTTGGATTTTTATTGTCATGATTGTGAGTGTGTTGAGTGTAGATCAATTCATGCACATGAACTACTCTCCCTTAGCTAGTTCTTACGGAGAACACACTACTCCCCCTAGCTTACGCATCTTATGAAAAGAAGGTCATGAATCAAATAATGTTCCACATAGTAGTATGGAGTAAATCGAGAGCAAATAGCCTGTAGTAGCTATGAACAAGCAACAATGACAAAGTAGTGCATCATACTGCATCAAATTCAAATAATTTAAACTGTACTACATACTAACTTCTATGTTTCCATGTACTTCATGTTTTCAACCATAAAATATTTCACATACTCCCCCTTTTTTGAATTAAAAGCACACTATCAAGATGGAGCAGGCTACCAACCAACCAAACACAAGTATACTAAGTTAATACACTCATCCAGGTGTGTGAGACAAATAGTTGGGAGTTATACATGACCAAATCAAATAGTTAGATCATGAAGTTAAAGATCGGGGGATTGAACCAGAGATCATCACTACTACTTTGATTTCTTTCCTCCAGCTATCTTGGAATCACCACTGCATTTGTGAGAAGCAGCAGGTGCTGAAGCATCCACAACTTCAGTCTGGCCTGTAGGGAGGTCAGAACTGTGTGCCTCTGGCGCAGCATGTGTAAGCATCCACTGCAAGTTCCTCAGGCTGATACTCTAGGGAGCCTGAGGTGTTTTTCAATCAAGCATCCTTGATCCGTCTATCTCTCAGGTAATCAATTTTCTCCAATGTCTAGCAAATTACTTTAAAATCATCAACGAATGTTCATTGTATAGCACATGTCTGGGAACCCAGGGGATTAGATGTGGTGTGCCCTCCAAATTAGCAAATTCAGACACCCCCAGAGTAGTTATAACCGTAGAATATCTGTATATAGGCAATGCAGGTATACCCAAATCAGCTAGGTAATGAAACTTGGATATGGAAGCTTGTGCTGCTTTGCTCTCCCGGGTCCTTCATAGAATTCTTTCAAATATCAACTTAATCAGGTCCAACCCTATTTTTGCCCCCAGTTTAAACAACATTACTGCCCTTTCATGGAACAAATTAGATCAGTGGGTAAGTAGATTAAGGTTATGGATCAAAATTTTGAAAAGGACTTTATATTTTGGCAAGAGCATGGAGCAGTCAAATTTTCAATTTTTCTGGCCAATTCATGCCAGTTAATTCTAAGGCAACCGCATCATTGGTACGTTCATCATCACTGGCCTCCACAACTTCATCTACCCCCAACTAGTTCCCAAGTACTGAAGGGCTAAAAGTAATCAACCTCTCCCTTGCATAGGTCCTCCACCTAAAGGGGTTTCTAGTCTTACCAATATTTTTGGGAATATTGGAATATTGTTTCATTGAATCTCCCGTCAAATGTCAACAACTTTTCCAATTTATAAAAACCAACCAAATCATCCAACCCCAACCTAACAAATTCCTCGAGGACCACTTTGAATTCCTCTATAAATTTTATATGAGCAGTAAAATACACGAATAAAGTTTATTTGGTTTCGGTCAGAAAGCAATAATTTAGGAGAATCATAAAGTGTCTACCTCGTGTAATATTACAGCACACACCAGCAATCAAGGAATCAAGCCAAATGTCATGTTTTCCATATATAGACTATTTCCAGATTTCATTTACCATGTATAGCTTAAATTTATGCATATAAATGTATACACAATCATTGTAAAATGTGTGAGCAAAATATAAAAGTTTTTCACCCTCTTTCCTTCTACAATGATTTTGTGTGTTGAATTTATTATGGTATCGGAGCACCTCTTTCACTGCGACCTCTTCTAACTTCCGCAAACTTCGAAACAACATCCATCATGTCTGACTCCACATCCTCCACTCCTTCCCAACTGATCAATGATCACATATTAGTGCCTGGCCTCCTTACTGGAGAAAATTACTCTACGTGGAAACGCTCCATGAGAATGGCTCTCAATGCTAAAAAAAAACTTGTTTGTGCCATCAATTCTATCAAACGACATGTTGCTCAGACATTCAAAATCAAAGACCTTGCTGATCTCAAGTATTTTCTAGGGATTGAAGTTGCTCGAGCTCCTAAAGGCTTCTTCATCAATCAAAGAAAATATATTTTGGACATTCTTTTTTATTGTGATCAACTCAGCTCTCGTGCTGCTTATTTTCCCATGGAACAACATTGTAAACTTAATGACTCGGATGGTGATCTTTTGACTGATCCTAGCTCATATCGACAATTGGTTGGTCGTTTGATCCATTTGACTATCTCTCGTCCGGATATAACCTTTGCTATCAACATTTTGAGTCAGTTCATGCACACTCCTCGCAAGCCCCATCTTCTTGTTGCTCACCGCTTGCTCTGCTATTTGAAAACTACTCCTGGTTATGGCCTCTTCTTTTCATCCAACTGTAGTTTTTAGATATCTACTTTCCGTGACTCTGATTGGGCTAGTTGTCCACTCACACGACGTTCCACAACTGGTTTCGTCATCAAATTGGGTAATAGTCCCATCTCTTGGGGCACTAAGAAACAAACTACTATCTCTCGCTCTTCTGCTGAAGCTGAATATCGTGTAATGGCCACTACAACTCGTGAACTTGTTTGGCTTCGACTCCTTCTACAGGAACTCACTGTGCTCCATCCACAGCCTATTCTACTCCACTGACAATCAGGTTGTTCTCCATATTGCTCGCAATCCAGTTTTCCATGAACGAACCAAATACATTGAACTAGATAGTCATCTCGTTCGTGAGAAAATTGAATCTCGTCTCATCACTACCTCCTATGTCCCAACATCTCAACAACAAGCTGATATCTTTACTAAACCCTTGGGTCGTGAATTATTTGTCTTTTACCGGTCCAAGTTGGGCATTACGGATCTCCATGCTCCAACTTGAGGGGGAGTATTACAGCACACACCAGCAATCAAGGAATCAAACAATCACAGAAATCAAGCCAAATGTTATGTTTTCCATATATAGACTATTTCTATTAACATATTTCAATTACCATGTATAGCTTAGATTTATGCATATAAATATATACACAATCATTGTAAAATGTGTGAGAAAAATATAAAAGTTTTTCACCCTTGTCCTTCTACAACGATTATGTGTGTTGGATTTATTATGGTATCAGAGCACCTCTTTCACTGCGACCTCTTCTAACTTCCACAAACATCGAAACAACATCCATCATGTTTGACTCCACATCCTCCCCTCCTTCCCAACAGCACCCCCTCCCACCCAAAAATTTTTTTTTTTTTTTTTTTAAGTTAGGAAAAAAAAATCATTTGTAAATTTATTTTTTTTACGTATTAGCCCGGCATGTAATCCAATCTTGGATCCATCTCTGTTCCCAACTGATCAATGATCTCACATCCTCATATTTCTTAACTCCCGCTAATAATCCTGGTGCCATATTAGTGCCTGACCTCCTTACTTGAGAAAATTACTCTACCTGGAAACGCTCCATGAGAATGGCTCTCAATGCTAAAAACCATGGTACTCTAAAGAAACCATCAGACACACAAATTGCCAACCTCTGGAATCGTTGCAGTGATATGGTTCTCTCTTGGCTATTAAAATCGATCGATAAACCTCTTCGACAAAGTTTGTTTATTGCACACAACCTTCTGAGATTTGGGTTGGTTTGGACAATCGTTTCTCTCAAAGCAATCATCCTCGCCTCTACAGTCTCCAACGTGATTTGGTTAACCTCAAGCAGAACACCATGTCTATCACCACTTACTACACACAATCAAAGGGTTATGGGATGAACTCACTGCACTAACCGAGCCCAACCCCTATAATTGCGATGCTTGTAAAAGGTTGGAAGAATCTGTCAACATCGAATGCTTATTCCAATTTCTCGTGGGACTTAATGACTCATTCTCCAATATCCGAAGTCAAATTCTACAATATCTAGAGCATATGCCACCATAAACCAAGAGAAAACCCAAAGAATCTCATAAATTTCCTTGCTGCCTAGCCCCGAAACCACCGCTATGGCCGTCCCACGAACCAACTCTCCAGGCAATTGAGGATTTCCCTCTTGCAATGGTAAGAAGTGCACCAAATGTGGGAGGGATGGCCATTAAGAATCCTCTTGCTTCGAGATCATTGGCTACCCTCCTCATTGGACCACCAATAAAATGAGATACCATCCACATCGACCTGGTTATACTTCAGCCAGCAATCACCTACACTGCTCAACCAATAATCAGCCACCTATAGCAAACATGGTGTCTGCATCTTCAATTTCTTCCACCTCAAGTGTAATTCCTGGTCTCTCTAACGAGCATTACCAACAATTGATGGAACTATTGCAGCCCAATACCACTGCTCTCTCGACTTTCTCTGGTAGCTCTCTTTCACTCACCTAAATACCATGGATAATAGATAGTGGGGCTTCTGTCCATATATCCTGTATTTCGAATCTGTCCAAAGCCAACCATTTTAGGGCTCATTCCCAATCAATTACATTGCCCACTGGATCTAAGGCCCAAGTCATACATATGGGCCACATACACATCTCCCCCCATTTATGTATCCACAATGTTTTTTTTGTTCCTAATTTTAATTATAACTTAATTTTAGTTAGTCAACTTACTAAATAGTCCAATTGTATTGTCTTTTTTTTTCCTCTATTTGCTTCTTTCAGGACCAACACACGAGGAAGCTGATTGGAATGGGCGAAGAACGTGGTGGCCTCTACCATTTCAAGCATTTGGCTCTAGCTACTTTTCAAATCACGACCAACCCTACAACCATGCCGAATTTATAACATCTTCGTTTAGGTTATCCCTCAAATTCTTGCATTCCAAAATCTTTATGTAGTTCAAATAAAATTACAAATTGTGATAGTTTTTTTCGAGGCAAACAAACACACCTCCCCTTCAAACTGGTCAAAAATAAAAGTACTTTTCTTTTTTATCGATTTTTTTGTGATATTTGGGGTGGCTATTCGACACCTTCCACAACTGGTGCGCACTATTTTCTTACAATTGTTGACGATTTTTCACATGTTACTTGGGTATACCTAATGCGTTTCAAATCCGATACATTTACTTGTCTGACCTCATTTATTAAAATGATCCACACAATTTAATTGTCCTATCAAACATATTCGATCTGATAATGGTCAAAAATTTCTCTTTCATCGTATGTAACAATTTTTTCTTGACCATGGCATCATTCATGAACGTAATTGTGTTGAGACACTACAGCAAAATGGTGTCGCTAAACTAAAGTATCGCCACTAGTTAAATGTGGCTCGATGTCTTCGTTTTCATGCACATTTACCATTTCCTTCTGGGGTGAATGTATACTTGCTGCTACTTATTTAATTAATCGCATACCAACCCCCTCTCTCAATGAAAAAACCAATCATAATCTCATTTTCAACAAATCTCCTTCTTATGATCACCTTCGTGTTTTTGTTTGTCTTTGATATGGGCGCACTTTAAGCACTCACTGGGACAAATTTTCTCCTCGTAGCACATCATGCACATTCCTAGGCTATTCTCAGACTCTACACACATATCGTGTTTATAACTTGCAAACCAAGAAGATCTTCCTATCTCGTGATGTACACTTTGTGGAGTCATATTTCCATTTGCTACTATCGTGCAACCCTCTAACGCCTAATTACCACACACCTTGCCAGACAATCCATCATTCCTCGGTATAACACGTGCTACCTTACCTTCAACTCCTGCTACACATGACACTCAAGCTTCGTCTCCCCAAGTACCATCCCCACCAAACATTGAACCATCCATACCAACACCACGTCTAATCTAATTGTAGGATTTGATAATTGTAGTACTTATTATTTTGAGCATTATATTTTTATTAAAAAATTGAAAAATATGTATAAGTTCAAGTAATTGTAGTACGACTAGGAAATATATAGGATTTATGATTCGGAATCGGAATGTTTGAGAGATGACAATAAACATAGATAAAAAGATTGAAATGTGTTTTGTAATTTAATGTTGTCCCGAATGGGATAATGAAGAAGATAGGCTACTGCCAGTTATCCATGCCATAAGAATTGCCACTACTTTTGAATCTGATCGTGGATGACAACCCTTGATGCCAGCCTGGACGTTCACAACCATAATCTGTATATATTTTTTTCAAATGAAAAAAAAATCATCACGGATGTTATATGATGATGAGTCAACCAACTTCCTAGAACCCATCCCTATTTCACATCCATCACTTAGACCTCATCGGACAATCACTCGGCCCACATATCTTCAGGATTATTTTTGCTCGGATCTACCTCAAGAGGGACCACGTTCATCATCTTATTTCCAACATTTCTCAGGTACGGTTCATTCTTTACCTATTTTTCTTTCTTATCGTTTTTTAGTCCACAACATTTTGCTTTCCTCTCTTCTATCTCTAAAAATGTTTTAGGACCCTATCCATTACTTTCAAGCCATTCTTGAGCCTCATTGGCAAAAGGCTATGGCTTCTGAACTTCAAGCCTTAGAAGCTAATCACAGATTGACCCTTGAACATCTTCCCCCTGGTAAGAAGGCCATTGGTTACAAGTGAGTTTATAAAATAAAATTGCATGCAGATGTTTCCATTGAACATCTTAAAGCTCGTTTAGTTGCCAATGGTTTTACTCAGGTAGAAGGTCTTGATTATAATGACACTTTTGCTCTCGTGGCTAAACTTGTAACTGTTCGTTGTCTCCTTGCTATAGCCGCGACCAAACATTGGATTATTCAACATTTAGATGTTCATAATGCTTTCCTCCATGGTAATTTTGATGAGGAAGTGTACATCCGACCACCGCCAGGATATTGTCATCAGGGGAGACGCGCGTATGGCGTCTCCACAAATCTTTATATGGTCTCAAGCAAGCCTCACATCAATGGTACTCAAAATTATCTCATAATCTCGTTCTTGCAAGTTTTAGTCAATCTGCAGCTAATCATAGTCTTTTTACCAAGACCAAGGGTACAACATTTAGTGCTGTTCTCATATATGTTGATGATATACTACTTGCTGGCAATAGCATCTCCGCCATCGATTCTATCAAACGACATCTTGCTCAGACATTCAAAATCAAAGACCTTGGTGATCTCAAGTATTTTCTAGGGATTGAAGTTGCTCGATCTCCTAAAAGCATCTTCATCAATCAAAGAAAATATAATTTGAACAACATTGTAAACTTAATGACTCGGATGGTGATCTTTTGGATGATCCTAGCTCAAATCGATGATTGGTTGGTCGTTTGATCTATTTGACTATCTCTCGTCCGGATATAACCTTTGCTATCAACATTTTGAGTCAGTTCATGCACACTCCTTGCAAGCCCCATCTTCTTGCTGCTCACCGCTTGCTTCGCTATTTGAAAACTAGTTCCGATTTTGGCCTCTTCTTCTTATCCAACTGTAGTTTTCAGATATCTACTTTATGTGACTCTGATTGGGCTAGTTGTCCACTCACGCAATGTTCTACAACTGGTTTCATCATTAAATTGGGTAATAATCCCATCTCTTGGCGTACCAGGAAATAAACTATTGTCTCTCGCTCTTCTGTTGAAGCTATCGTGCAATGGCCACTACAAATTGTGATGTTGTTTGGCTTCGACTCCTTCTACAGGAACTCACTGTGCTCCCTCCACAGCCTATTCTACTCCACTGCGACAATTAGGTTACTCTCCATATTGCTCGCAATCCAATTTTTCATGAACGAACCAAACACATTGAACTAGATTGTCATCTCGTTCGTGAGAAAATTAAATCTCGTCTCATCACTACGTCCTATGTAACGCCCCGAATTCTCGATACTCGAAGCATTAAAAGAAATATTCAATTTCTTTGTTCGAACCCTTAAATGTTAACCAAAATAAGTTTTAAATGATAAAAGTTTTGAAATCTGAAACATATAGGAAGATGAAATCGAAATTTTTGTTCATATTGATTTGGACAATTTGAAGAAAATTTATTTTGGAAAACATTTGGAGGAAATTCAGCAAAATACCGATTGCGCAGCAGCGGAAAGGAAAATATGTTTGACCTAGCAAATGTTGTCAAAAATTTGTGAAATTTTAACAGAGACTATAACATTCATATTTGTACAACCTATAAAAATTTGGGGTCTGGACGAAAATGTTTGGAGCACGAAAATACTGCACAACTACGCTGGACAGAAAATTTGAAATAGTCCCTACGCAGTTTACTAAAACGGGCATAACTTTTTCTCTAGATACTATTTTACGGTAATTCGAAAGACCACTATTAGAATACTAATAGGACTTTCAAACGCCACTGATTTCACTCTAATACATACATTATAGCCCAAGTTATACCATTTTCAAATTTAATGGCAGAATCTGAAATTCAAAACAGCAGTAGATAAACTTCATGCATTGTCAATTCAACATTTGTAAATTATAGTTGACATGCAAAGTACATGAAACTGAATGAGATAAACATTAAAAACATTTTTAAGAGTGTCATCTAAACATTCATAAATTATAGTTGACATGCAAAGTACATGAAACTGAATGAGATAAACATTAAAAACATTGTTAAGAGTGTCATCTAAACATTCATAAATTGGTTTACACAACCGAAAATTTGTACTAGAAAGTTGAAAACAATTCAAATTTGCCGAGCACTTGCCACCATGCCAAACCACTTCCATGCCTCGATTTAACATGTGAAATTTTAATAGGGGTGAGTATCATAAATAATACTCAGTAGGAAGACACTTAAGTAATTGGTAAAAATAAATGTATTTTCAGAAATGCAAACTTTGGTTATTTGTGTAACCGTCATTCTCTAGCAAACCGGTGATCAGTCGGTCCGCTTATTCTCGAGTTTTGATAACTCGTTCTCGAGTTTGATAACTCGTTTCATAATCTCTTAATCTCTTTTCAAACCACCCAAAGGGTGCTTCCATCATCAGCAACACAATAACACGTTAATACAAACCGAAAACAAATCATTTTATTCTACTTTACAAAAGTGTCGTAAAACACCACTACCTTGAATGCTTGGAGTTTGAATAACCTTTGATGACCAATTTGTAAAGAAAAATGCAACGTACTCCTTAGCTTATCCTTCAAATATTTTCCAAATTCAAAAGTACTTTTAGTCTATGGAAAAAGGGAAAATGAAATTTATGAGTGTACATTTGTGGTTTGTGAAACAAAGGTGGCTAAAGAAATTGAAATTTTATTTTTCGAATGATGGATAAAATTAGCATTGATACTAGAATGATAACCTGCATATGAAACGAATTTATAACTCCTAAAATAAAATGGACGGTTTCTAGCAATTGAACGGATAGGAGTTAAAAATGAAAGTGGGGTGGGGAGTGCACTTAGTGGGTATTAAAACTAATTAAGACTAATTAAAATGCTTAAAGTGGAGTGAAGAATCCCATTTGACGATTTTAAATTGCTGAAAATTTGAGCCAAACATAGAAAAAATATACTATGTTTTAAGGGCCGTTTGGAATTCAAAATAAAGGTATCAAATATTGATTTTTAAATGGTGGATACAATTAGAATTTGCACTTGAATAATAACCTACATTTGAAATAAACTTTTGACTTCTAAATTAAAAAGGGATGGTTTTAGGCAGTGGCAAAAGTGGAAGTTAAAATGGTAAGATAAGTTGTATCATCATGGCAAAGTGAGTGGCTGGTAAAATAATAAAAGGGATTATTTGGTACAATATAACAAGTGTACCTAATTTTAAAAAATTCGGACTTAATAGTGGTAAAAATTAATATAAAAGTGTGTCGTCAAAATAATGTAATTGAATAAAATAAAGAAATTTGTCATTTAAAAGAGATTTCAACGACTTACAAAAATTTTAAGACAAGCGCACACAACTTTACTATTGTGACCAAAAATTCTAACTCTTAGGAATGGTCGTAGTGACATCATTATATAATTCAAATTATTTTCGAGTTATACAAGAAAATTTCATTTGAAAACGACATAACATTTTTTTTCAGTCGCTACATCCTATGTCCCAACATCTCAACAACAAGCTGATATCTTTACTAAACCCTTGGGTCGTGAATTATTTGTCTTTTACCAGTCCAAGTTGGGCATCACGGATCTCCATGCTCCAACTTGAGGGGGAGTATTACAATACACACCAGCAATCAAGGAATCAAACAATCACAGAAATCAAGCCAAATGTTATGTTTTCCATATATAGACTATTTCCATTAACACATTTCATTTACCATGTATAGCTTAGATTTATGCATATAAATGTATACACAATCATTGTAAAATGTGTGAGCAAAATATAAAAGTTTTTCACCCTCTTCCTTCTATAATGATTCGGTGTGTTGAATTTATTATGTAACGATGTCAAAACTAAATAGGCCAGGATCATATATAGGGGTGCCAAGCACTCTATAGGCTCCACCTCCTAGAGTGGGAAGTGTTGACTGATTGGCTGGAATAGGGGTTTTTGAACTATTCCCGATCTTCTGTTTGCCCTTTTCTTTCCTTGTTTCCCTTTTCCTGGGCGGTAGAGTATTTTTAGAAGATTCGGCGGCCTCTTCACCTGAAGGCTCAAATTAAGAGCCATATTTTTTAGTCTTATCAGCAATTGGTGTGTTAGATTCTATAGCTTGATTTTTCTCAACAGTGGGTTCGATAGGTGTTAGAACCTCCTCAACTGGGTCGAGACCAACCCAGATTTTTCTTGTTCTTCTTCGTTATCCCTAGAACCATAATACTTGACAATCTCATCCTCAGTGTAAGTCCTTTTACCCTCGTCATTATCATCAGATGATTCACTTTTGTTTTTCCTAATTTGTACCTGATTGCTGGGGTAGGAAACATGTTCATTATCCATCTGAATGGATACAGTATACATAGTGCTCTAATTAGAGGATTCAGATGAGGGGTTTGCTATAGTACGCTTGCACGGGATAACAAACCTTTTTTTTGAACGCCCGTAAAATCTTTATCAAATTTCTACTCGAATTTCGGTAGAGTAACGACAATGAAACTTTAAATAAATAACGCCAAATAGATGCAAAGTCGGGACAAGTGTTGAACACTTAGTCCTTAAGTCGAATTTACCCCACAATGATGCCTACGATTTATGGCGATTAACTCCCAAGATACAACGATTTCTTCTTGTGTGAGTAGCACTTCAACACACAAGAACAATGAACTAGAATTTGGTTTATGTATAATGAAGAAATGAAGAAAATCAAAATTTTATGCAATATATATATATGCAAAATTTGGTTGAGAGAGAGAAGAGAATGTTATGCTATATTGCATATCACTGGTATGTAGAAAATGACGTCCTAAGGGTCCTATTCATAGAGTTTGAGGGGTTGTGGAAGAAGTGTTACAAGCCAAACCTCGCAACCTTATGAACAGAAGTAACTCTTACTGTCGCTAGCCTGTAAGAGGCTATCTTCTATCCTACAGCTCATAGTGACCACCTACAGTGGATAGTTCAGAATCGCCATAATTGGGTATTAAAAGTTTTGTTCGACTATTATTTCCAGAATTTGTAGCATAGTTTTCTTGAATATTCCGAGTACCTTCACCATGTTCCTTCAAATTTTGAATCTTAGGTTCCTGTGAATAAAAAAAAGTAATCATCAGTATCATCAATTTTAAAATTTATACATTTAACAATAGTTTAAGTCCTCATTTTGTACACTCTATAAGCAGGATTATTTTCCGAGTACCTGATAAGTACAAAAACACACTTATTTTACTATCAAAACATGGAAAATTGTTGGTCAATATGTTGGAATATGGTTTATTTCTATACACTTTATATTTTGCAAGACAACATGATGAATGTAGCGAAATTGGAAAGAAATAAGGAAAAATGGACCAGAATGAAAGAAAATGAAAGTTTGAGGACCAAATTGAAAAAATGCAATAGTTGATTCGGACCACAAGTAGATACTTTGAAGATTGTTAGGAGACAATTTGATGTAATTGAAAACTTAAAAAGGAATGGAATATGATCAAAATATTATCAAAATCAATTTCCAATTCGCACAAGATATATTCAAGATTTTTAGTCAAAGATTGAGACCCATTTTTGGCATACTAAACGTCTGAATTGGAAAAAAATATATTTCCAAAATTGTATCCTTTTGAGTTATGTTTTCAACTCATTTTGAATTTCCTAAATCAGATATTAGGAGGGAAAGTTATGACCAAAATACTGGCTGCTATATAGAGACAAAAAATCCGTACGCGAATGCGACTTTCCTTATTCGATTGGAACTCTTTTGGAAACCAATTTGGACATGATTTTCATCCAAAATTTGACTCCTACAAATACTTACAAGTAGAATACATATTGGGAATGCCTCCATATACTTTCTCGTTGGCTCAAGAACTCCATGAAAAACTAAACAATTTGGTGAAGCAAGGGATGAACTCGTTGAATTTGGTGATTTCACGTCTTTTATTTATATAATTTGCTATTTTTCTTGTTAAACAATTCTAGATTCAGATTTTCTCTTCATAAATTTATTTTGAAATTGGTTTAACTCTTATTAGATTTTTCATAGACATTAGTCATGCCTTTTCTATCGAACGATTGAAATACTTGTTGAATTTCAATTTCATTTATTTTATTGGTGTGATTATTTACTGCCTTATGCTTGATGTATATGGTCAATTTATAATTTGATTTCAATAAATAATTGTGGGAAATTGTTGGAGAAAATCTAGATTATAGAGTTACATTTGAATTAAATTGATTTTTAACGATAAATCTTCCTATTAGCGTGTTGGGATGAAATCCTCTAATTGATTTATAAAAAACGAATAATTAACGTTGAATGATCTAATTCAATTGAGAGAATTACGACGTTTGACTGTTTTAACTCATTGATTTTAATTTCATTACTTGATCTATTGATAATTAAATTTTATTTCAAAAAATAAATTATTTTCAAACAATTCACGAAAAAGCCTAACTTGTTGAACCCTTGAGTATTTTTTCATCTCCCTGTGGAATTGACACCCCAAAGTTGTGCCACAATTACCGCATTATTCTTTAGGCGTAAAAGAGTTAAATCTTATGCCATATGAAACTTATTTGTCACCTCCTCCTCAAATTATCGCAGTATTCATCTCCCAGTGGAATCGACACCCAAAGCTGTTCCACAATCGACACCTAATATGTCACGTATGGATCTTAAATCAAGAATGATTCAACTTCTTCCCAATTTTCATGGACTCAAAAATGAAAATCTATATGTGCACATTAGGGAATTTGAGGAGGTGGTAGCAACCTTCCATAGTCAACATGGTACAACGAACACAATCAGGCTTAAATTTTGCCCATTTTCACTTAAAGAAAGAGCATAAAGAGACCACGTTTGATTGGGTCTTAGGCCGAAATGCTCCAAGCGTTCTTTAATAAATATTTCCCCCACCATAAGACTAGTGCCCTTAAGAATTATGAAACTTATGCCATATGAAACTTATTTGTTGTTAGGCTTAGGTGAGATAAAATCGACCTCTGTGGTCTTACAATTAGTTGATAGGTCCACTATTAGGCCTAGAGGGTATTTGAGGATGTATTGGTTCAAAATGACAAATTTTACTATCCTGTGGACTTATTGGTTTTAGATGTAAAGGTTTATATAAATGTTGATTTTAAATCCCAATTATTCATGGTAAACCTTTTCTGGCTACAACTAATACCCATATAAATTGCAGGAATGGTCTAATGAAGCTTTCTTTTGGGAACATGACTTTAGAAGTTAATATTTTTCACATCACAAAGTAGCTACAAGAGGAAGATGGGTGTCATCAAATATTCATGATTGACGTACTCACTCAGGAGCAAACACCCGCAAACACCAATTTCGACCCCTTGAACTTATTTATCTTAAAATCCGAAATCCTAGTTGGTTTTGATGATGAGGAGTATACTAACATTTGTGATGTGTTTTTAAAATTATAGGATTACGGAGCATCACCATGGCAGCCTAAGTTTGAAGAGTTACCAGAAAGGACCAGAGGACAGAAGCCATCAAGCATTGAGAGTCCTAAACTAGAATTGAAACCTCTGCCTCCAGGACTAAAACATGAATTTCTTGGACCAGGTGATACCTTCTCTATATTTATTTTTTCGGAATTGAATGCATGGCAATATAAGAAACCGTTGAACATTCTGAATGAGCATCGATCTGCATTAGGTTGGACAATAGCTGGCATTAAAGGTATTAGCCCTTTAATTTGCTCACATAGGATTCATCTAGAAGAAGGAACTAATCCTAAAAGGGACCCACAATGTAGGCTAAACCCCACAATAAAAGATGTAGTGAAAAATGAGGTGTTTAAATCGATAGATGCATGTATCATTTACCTTATAACAGATAGTAAATAGGTTAATCCTACACAGGAGTTCTTAAAAAGTAGGAGTCACGGTAATGAAAAATGAATTAGGTGAACTGGTTCCCATAAAAATAGTGACTGGTTGGCGTCTGTGCATAGATTATAGGAAACTAAATGCTGCCACCCATAAGGATCATTTTTCTCTACTCTTTCTAGACCAAATCTTGGAGTGTGTAGCTGGCCATCATTTTTACTATTTTCTTGATGGCTACTCTGGTTACTATCAAATTGAAATTGCATTAGAGGACCAGGAAAAAACTACATTTATTTGCCCTTTTGGCACTTATGCCTTTTGTAGGATGCCATTTGGACTTTGTAATGCTCCCGTCACATTCCAAAGATGCATGATTAGTATATTTAGTGACATGGTAGATAACTGTATGGAAGTGTTCATGGATGACCTGACTGTGTTTGGAGCTTCTTTTGATGCATATCTGTTAAATTTGAAGAGATTTTTGACACGATGTGAGGAAAAAAGATTAGTTTTAAATGGGCAAAAGTGTCATTTCATGGTACCTTCAGGAATTGTTATAGGGCATGTGATTTCATCTAAAGGGATAGAAGTTGACAAGTCTAAAATTTAACTCATCTCTAAATTGCCCATCCCTAAGACTGTAAAAGATGTTAGATCATTTTTAGGCCATACAGATTTCTATAGAGGTTTATACAAAACGATTCCTCTATCTCTAGACCATTGTGTAACCTTTTAAACAAAGATACCACTTTTGAGTAGATCCTCGAATGTCAAGATCCATTTAAAACACTGGTTGACAATCTCACTTCAATACCCATAATGCAACCACGTGATTGGACAATAACCGTTTGAAATCATGTGTGATGCTAGTGACTATGTGGTAGATATGGTTCTTGGGCAACGCAAAGAAGGTAAGCCTTTTGTGATTTACTATGCTAGTATAACTCTTAACAGTGCTCAAATGAACAACTCCACTACTGAAAAAGAGTTACTAGCTGTAGTTTTTGTGCTTGATAAGTTTAGATCTTATTTGATTAGTTCACCCATTACAATCTTCACAGATCATACAGCCTTTAAGTACCTTCTTACAAAGAATATGATTAATACAGTGGATCTAACTTTTGCAATAGTTAAAGACAAGAAGAGAGTGGAGAATGTGATGGTCGACCACCTCTCAAGGCTAACTCTCGAGGATAACGCGATCACATTGCCAATCAAAGATGAAATTCTAGATGAGAATATATTTTATGTTTCTTCTCTACCATAGTTTGCTCACATTGTGAACTATTTGGCTGTAGGTGAGAATTCTAAAGAGTGGAGCACACAGGACAGGAGGAAGTTCTTGGTTGAGGTACGTAATTTTTATTGGGATGATCCACATCTATTTAAATATTGCCTTGACCAAATTTTAAGACGCTGTGTTCCGAATGAGTAGATACCTAGCGTGCTAAGTTTTTGTCATACCTAAGAATATGGAAGCTACTTTTTCTATAAAAAAAAATTGCTGCGAAAAATTTACAGTGTAGTTTCTACTAGCTTACCTTATTTAAAGACATTAATGAATACTGTAGATCTTGTGAAAGATGCCAAAAGTTAAATGCTGTATCCCAACATAACATGATGCCCCTAAATCCCATTTTGGTAATTGAAATATTTGACGGTTGGGGAATAGATTTTATGGGACCTTTTCCACCTTCTTTTAGATATTTATACATCATTGTAGCAGTTGATTATGTGTCCAAATGGGTAGAAACTTCTGCTTGTAGGGCTAATGAGTTGTTCAGTTTCTAAAAGAAAACATTTTGTCTCGGTTTGGCACACCATGTGTTATTATTGGTGATAGATGCACACACTTTTACAACCATTCCTTTGAAGCACCCATGAAAAAGTATGGGGTCATTCATAAAATTTCTACTGATTATCACCCCCAAACTAGTGAACAGGTAGAACGGCTAATAGGGAAATTAAACAAATCTTGGAGAAAACGGTGAACCCTAATTGTAAAGATTGGTCTTTAAGACTGAATGATGCACTTTGGATTTACCGCACAGCTTTTAAGACTTCCCTAGGCATGTCACCATATCGTCTCATTTTTGAAAAGCCCAGCCATTTACTTGTAGAGCTTGAACATCGAGCCTATTGGGAAATTAAACATTTTAATTTTGATCTAGACGAGGTGGTAACCTTAGAAAATTTCAACTGAATGAGTTAGAGGAATTGATGAATGATGTTTATGAGAGTTCTAGAATCTGCAAAGCAAAATTTAAAGCTTTTCATGATAAAAACATTTTGAGAAAATCTTTTGAACAAAATCAAAAAGTGTACTTGTACGATTCTAGACTTCACAAGCACCCAGGAAAACTTCGATCTTGGTGGACTACCCTTTTGTGGTGAAAATGTTTTTTTGATAATGGGGCCGTTGAAATTGAGGATCCTAATGATAGTAGGGTATTCAAAGTGAATGGACAAAGTTTGAAAATAGCATGTGGGCAACATGTACCCGTGGTGGAAGAAATTCTCCTTGTAGACCCTATTTACCACCTTTGATGTCCTCCAGGTAGTCTATGTGACCAGTTTCCATCCCCCACCTTCATATTGATCAGGGGAGTACATTATACCCCCTTTTTTTTTTTTTTATCTTATTGTACATTTGTCATGTTCTTTTCAGTTTTGCTATTTGTGGTATCTAAACATTGAAGACAATGTTCCAAATAAGTTTGGGGGTGGGCGTTTGTGCGTTTATCATTTTTTCTGCAAATTTTTTTTTTTTGTGACTATGTGCATTTAACAAAATATTTTGTAGTTTTTATTTATTTATTTTCATTTTTTTATTTGTTTTCTAGCATTAGAATATATCTTTAGTTTTGTGTGTTTGTATGGATTTGATAACTATGCCGGCTATGATGTGATTATTGGACTATGTATCGGCTGTAAAGAATGAAAATAATGCAGTGTTAGATTAGTCAAAACCTGTTTGTGGGAAATCTGACATTCTCTATGCACGTTACTCATGTTTGATATATTGAGTTAGTGATGTGGTTCAGTGTTTAAAAAATAGTTGAACATAGTAAGTGAAATCGAACAACCTCTATAGTACTAATCCATAATCAAAATATAGAGTAGTTTGGAGATGTTTGAGCTGTTACAAAGGAACACTGAGATGAGTAGGGATTCCATGCATGAAAATCTTGTGTGGATTGTCTAAAACCCAATGAGACGAAGACGAGGTGAAAGTTTTAAGTTAGATGCTAGTTTTAGAATTTGAATAACTAAAAGAAAATGGGTATAGCACTAATCTTTGAGTGAATAAAAGCATCTTTTCGATCCTGTATAACTTGGATGATTAAGTCTGTAAGGCTGATTTAAAACCTGATGCCCTATGGTCATCTGACTTGAGAGTTATTGGCCTAAAACTCGCTACATGGATTATATAAAAAGCAAATGAGAAGATGTTCGAAAAAAAAAAGAAAAAAATGGAGAAAACATGAAAAATGAAAAGGAAAAAAAATACACAAGTACATTGATTGAGCTCTAGACATTCAGTTGATAAAACTACACCTTTCATAAGAAGCTAGTAACTCAATTTAGTCTTACGGGTTGAAACAATTAAAACTATAGGAGAATCTCGACTTTTTGAAATGCGAGCTTGTAATAGTAAGATCTATCTAAACTAAAAAAGGGTAAAGAATATAATGAAAAAGTTCAACTTAGAATGCACTCCGAAAAAATTGAGTGAAAAGCATATTTGACTGCTATGGTCAGGTGTTAAGCCAATCACAACTGAATATGTTGACATGAGTTTTCATACACACACATCGAGGTAAGCACGTAATGGGTGGAGATTGATTTAATTTTTGTACTGTTGTAAGTGTTCATTTGTTTGATTACTGAATTTCAATCCTTAGACATGGCAGGTTGTCAAACCATGTTTTGTGTAGAGATAATCTATATTTTTGTTTGAGGACAAACAATAGTTCGAGTTTGTGTGAGTTTGATAAGGTTTTTTTGCACACTTATTTTACTGTCAAAACATGGAAAATTGTTGGTTAATATGTTGGAATATGGCTTAATTCTTTGGAATTTATGTTTTGTAGGACAACATGATGAATGTAGCGGAATTGGGAAGAAATAAGGAAAAATGGACCAAAATGAAAGAAAATGAAAGTTTGAATCCCACTTGACATGCAATAGACAATAGAAGTCTAATGGATTCAAGTCTGGCCACAGGTTCAAAAGTCTCTTCAAAGTCCACTCCTTTAACTTGGGTATAACCATGTGCAACCAGTTATGTTTCTAACAATGTTTCCATGCTCATCTGATTTGTTCTTGAATATCCATTTGAATCGAATCGCTTTTGTATCTATTAGTTGGAGTACTAACTCACATACATTATTTCATTTAAATTGAGCCCATTCTTCGTGCATTACTAATACCCAAGATTCATCACCAATTACTTCACATTTTTAGCTTCAATATGTGACGTGCAACATACATTCCCAAGTTTTATTGCAGTCTCCATCTAGTCATCATTCTATCTCCACGATCAAAGTGCACATTGTCCAATGATTTGCCTTTTGAATTCAGCCCCCGTTTGGCACCCATTAATTTCTCTTTCTCATTTCCATTCTCATTCTCATTCTTCATTTCAACCACACATTCTCCAAATAAAATAATATTACACACAAATCAAAAACTTTTCATCACTTTTCCACCACACATTTTCACATCAATCACTATTCTAAAATTTCTATTCTCCTCAAAATTAGATTCAAACACACCATCAATGGGAGGCTACCTTCTATCCTACAGCTGACAGTCACCACCTACAGTGGCTGGTTCAGAATCACCAAAATTAGGTATGAGAAGTTTTGTCCGACTGTTATTTCCAGAATTTGTAGCATAGTTTTCTTGAATATTCCAAGTACCTTCAACATGTTCCTTCAAATTTTAAATCTCGAGTTCTTGTGGATAAGAAGAGTAATCATCAGCATCATCAGTTTTAAAATTTATAGATTTAACAATAGTTTTAAGTCCTCATTTTGTACAAGAAATAAGGAAAAATGGACTAGAATGAAAGAAAATGAAAGTTTGAGGACCAAATTACAAATACTCAATAGTTTATTCGGACCAAAATAAGATATTTTGAAGATTTCTACGAGACAGCTGGATGTAATTGGAACTTAAAAAGGAATGGAATATGATTAAAATATTATCAAAATCAATTTCCAATTTGCACAAGATATATTTCAGACTTATAGTCGAAAATTGAAACCCATTTTTAACATAGTAAACGTATGAATTAGAAGAAATACACTTCTATCAAAGTTGTAGCCATTTGAGTTATCCTTTAAACTTACTTTGAATTTCCTAAATCAAATATTAGGAGAGAACATTATGACCAAAGTACTGATTGCTATGCAGAGACAAAAAATCCATAAGCGAAGGCAATTTTCCTTATTCGATTAGAACTCTTTTGGAAACCAATTTGGACGTAATTTTCATCCAATTTTTGACTCCTACATACTTTCTAGTAGAATACATATTGGGAATGCCTCCATATACTTTCTCTCATCTTTTGGCTCAAAAACTCTATGAAGAACTAAACATTTTGGTGAAGCAAGGGAGGAACTCATTGGATTTGGTGATTTCACGTCCTTTATTTATGTAATTTGTTATTTTTTTTGTTAAAAAATTCTAGGTTTAGATTTTCTCTTCATAAATTTATTTTGAAATTGTTTTAAATCTTATTAGATTTTTCATAGACATTAGTCACGCTTTTTCTATAGAACGATCGAAATACTTGTTGAATTTCAATTTCATTGATTTTATTGGTGTGATTATTTACTACCTTATACTTGATGTATATGGTCGATTTATAATATGATTTCAATAAATAATTGTGGTAAACTGTTAGAGAAAACCTAGATTCTAGGGTTACATTTGAATTAAATTAGTTTTTAACGATAAATCTTTCGATTAGAGTGTCGGGATGAAAACCTTTAATTGAGTTATAAAAATGAATAATTGATGTTGAATGATCCGATTTAATTGCGGAAATGCTGACGCTTCAATGTTTTAACTCATTGATTTTAATTTTATTACTTGATCCATTGATATTTAAATTTTATTTCGAAAAACAAATCATTTTCAAACAATTCACGAAAAAACCTAATTTGTTGAACCCTTGAGTATTTTTCCATCTCCCTGTGGGATTGACACCTGAAGCTGTGCTACAATTACCGCATTATTCTTTTAGCATAATCAGTACCCAATGAATATTCCTTCAACACTCTTTGGAACAGAATTCCCCAAATGTTCATTGTCATTTAACACGTAACACTTGCTTCCAAAAGTATGGAAGTACATGAGATATGGTTTCTTATCTTTTCAAATTTCATAAGGTGTTTGTGAGATGGCAATTCTCAAGGATACACGATTTGAATTGTAGCAAGCAGTGTTTACAGATTCAACCTATTATTTAAAAGGGAGTTTCTTACTACTCAACATTACCCTAGCCATTTCCTATAGGGATTTATTATTCATCTCAACAACACCATTCTGTTTAGGGATTTTAGGAGCAGAAAATTTATGGAAAATACCATACTTTTCATAGAAATTAGAAAAGCTAGCATTCTCAAACTCTTTACCACGATTTCTCCTAATTCTTACAAATTTAGTCTCCTCAAGATGCTTTACAATGGTCAATTTTTTATACAAGATTGTAAAATTTTCATAAACAGCATATTTATCCCTTAAAAAGTCTACTTAAGTTTACCTAAAGAAATTATCAACAACCACATATGAATTAATTTTTATGAAATAATTCAAGATAGCGAGAAGTAGTAAGAAACTGACCTTATTTGTGTACAGTTCTAGTTTGTTTATCTTTTAGCATGAGCCATACATGCATTCAGTTTTTTCCTATGAGCTTAGGGATTCCTCTTACTACATTAAGTTTAATAAGTCTGGTAAGATCTCTATAGTTCAGGTATCACAATCGTTTATATCACAGGTTTGTAAAGTTAGCTTTTGAAACATGACATGAGACTTCAGATTCAAGCAAATAACATTTATCACTAGACCTAGCACCATGTAGGACACACCTATCATCATTTTTCAATACCTTACATGTGCTTTTAGTAAATATTGCCATGAGTTCATCATTACAAAGTTGACCTACACTAATTAGATTAGCTTTTAAGCTAACAATAAACAACATATCATTCAAAATATGTAATCCATCTATCAAAATCATACCAACTCTCCCAATTTTACTTTAGGCACCATCCCAAAAGTAACAAGTCAACATGTATGACTTTTAAAATATGTTAGCATAGAATGGTTGCCAGTCATGTACCTCGAACAATCACTATCAAAATACCAAGAGTTGGAAATGATAAATTTATAAGCTATATTAACAACATAACAACTAAAATCACTTTTTCTTACACAAACTTGCCTTATTCTAGCAATAGGGTTTTGCTTTAAAGTGCCAGCTACATAGTTAACACATTTTGTGTGATATTATTTTTCATATGATAAATAGTGAAGCGAATGATGTCTATGCTGACCACAGGCACTACACTTGAAATTGTATTGTGACTTACCTATATGATTGTGAGAGTAAAGTTTTACCTGATTATCTGATGGTATGATCTGAATAGTGTTTTTAGAGGTAGTTAGAACCTGCGATGGAGAGTCAGACATTGAAACATCCTTTGTAATGACCCGACTTCGAGCCGGAGCCGTTATCTTACGTATTGTCCACTTCGAGAGAGCCTAGGCCCATCTTACCCCTCACGACTTTTTGACGCATCCCCCAAGATTCGAACCCCAAGACCTCCATCATATGGGAGACTTAAGTTGAATCCTGATACCAATTGGGCAATGTAACGACCCGGCCTCTCACCGGAGCCGTTATCTTACGTATTGTCTGATCCGGGGTAGGCTTCTGCCCACTTATCCCCTCACGACTTTCTGACGCGTCCCCTAAGATTCGAACCCAAGACCTCCATCATATGAGAGACTTAAGTCTAATCCTGGTGCCAATTGGGCAAGTTGCTCAATTCGTATTAGGATTCAACTTAAGTCTCCTATATGATAGAGGCCTTGGGTTCGAATCTTGGGGGACACGTCAGAAAGCTGTGAGGGGATAAGTGGGCAGAAGCCCACCCCAGAGCAGACAATACTTAAGATAACGGTTTCGGTGAGAGGTCGGGTCGTTACAATAACAAACTTTTAGCGGAAAGCTTAAACTTTTACTTAAAAGCGGAGAAAAAAAAAACGAAATCCCTTGAGAAATAGTACAAGTTTTTAAATTTTTGACATTTTGTTTGTAAGCGGTAACGCGTAAATATTTTTTTTCCAAAAACACGTAACACTTGTGAACATACTTTATTCATAGAAAAAGGAAAAATACTCGCATGATAGTTCTGTATATAGTGTGCAAAAAGGTACTTAAACAACGTAAACTTTTCATAGATAAATTAAACATGTAAAATCACCGGCCTCCCTTAGCATGTTGCATCTTCATCAAAAATTTTTTTTCAGAAACATAAATTTCAAAGCATCAACGATGGTAGGTGGAGGTGCAAAAAGGTGTTATATTTCGTGTTCAAATTATAGTTTTCATTATACCTATGTTTTTCTTCCAAATGCAATTGTACCTCTGGGTACAGTGTTTTGGCACCTCTATAGTTGAATGATCATTCTTCGGCTTGAGGCGTCATGTTAAGTCATGAGTCAACAGTTATTGGATTCCGCCGGAAATCCTTCTACGCGACGTTTCGTCTTTAAAAAAAAAAGGGTACAGATCGAAAATGTATAATTTGATAACGAATGCACCTATGATATCTATTGAGTTTCAAACTCATGGGTTTTATCCCCTTACTACAGATTGATACGATGCGTTGGACGTGGATGAAGGTTGATGAAGATTCAACATGCTAAGGAAAGCCGGTGATTTTACATGTTTAATTTATCTATGAAAAGTTTACGTTGTTTAAGTACCTTTGTGCACACTATATGCAGAACTATCATGCAAGTATTTTTCCTTTTTCTATGAATAAAGTATCTTCACAAGTGTTACGTGTTTTTGGAAAAAACATATTTACGCGTTGCCGCTTACAAACAAAATGTCAACAATTAAAAAAACTTGTACTATTTCTCAAGGAATTTCGATTTTTTCTCCATTTTAAGTAAAAGATTAAGCTTTCCGCTAAAAATTTGTTAATCATTAAGTCAACGGCTACAGTTAAGTGATGGTTCGATCCTTACGGGTCAGGGCGTTACAGCGTGGTATCAGAGTTCCCCAATTGGTCCCAGGATTCAACTTAAGTCTCCCATATGATGGAGGTCTTGGGTTCGAATCCTGGGGGACGCGTCAAAAAGCCGTGAGGGGTAAGATGGGCCTAGGCTCTCCCAAATCGGACAGTACATAAGATAACAGCTCCGGTGAGAGGCTGGGTCGTTACAAAGCGGACAGTACGTAAGATAACGGCTCCAGTGAGAGGTCGGGTCGTTACAAAAAAATGCGCATTTTTTGTAATGACCCGGCCTCTCACCGGAGCCGTTATCTTACGTACAGTCCGCTCTGGGGTGGGCTTCTGCTCACTTATCCCCTCCCGGCTTTTTGACGCGTCCCCCAGGATTCAAATCCAATACCTCCATCATATAGGAGACTTAAGTTGAATCTTGGTACCAATTGAGCAAGTTGCCCAATTGGTACCAGGATTCAACTTAAGTCTCCCATATGATGGAGGTCTTGGGTTCGAATCTTGGGGGACGCGTCAGAAAGCCGTGAGGGGATAAGTGGGTAGAAGCCCACCCCCGAGCATACAGTATATAAGATAACGGCTCTGGTGAGAGGTCGGGTCGTTACATCCTTTTGGCAGAGGTTCTGTCTGGTACTTTGGCTGTAGCCTTAGGCTTATGACTTGGGTGGATTCATTCTCTTTTCAATTTCCTTCATAACCTAAGCCTTCTTTGATGTCTGATGTTCTTTCATAGCTGAGAACTTTATTTAGGTGGGAGGATCCGATGGTCAACTATCTAACTCTCTCGTTGTTGTGGTTCAGTTCGACCAATTTTCCAAGATTTGATTTTTTTTTTCTTTCAGAACTTTGGATAGAGCCGATTTGTTAGTTATAACAACCATTTCTTCTTCAATGAACTCCATTGTTGCAAGAAGATAACGTTCTGTTCTTGTTCAGGTTCCAGATTGCCTCTCAGTATTCTACATTATAAACATATATTGCTAGGTCTAGCCATGTCTCCATTCAGTAAGTTTGTACCTATAGGCTAGCAACAGACTAAAGGTTAATAATGAATGAGGTTACCTGGTTATTGTCTATTCTATCCTCCTCATATGAATTGAATTCTCTATCTTCATCATCGCTCCATGTTATGTTCATTGCCTTATTAGATCGAGACTTCTTGATGCGAACCCCATAGAAACGGTGACTACGAAACCCACAACTAGATTGATGCGGAACCCAAGAACCAATTAAACCTGATTTTGGATTTGAACCCAACAAGGTGAACCAAAAAATCCAACGATAACGATGAAGCATTAAACCCCTTGATTACACAATGAAGAACCCACGATCTGATGTTTGAACACCACAAGATTTAGATCTTGATAATTTCGATTGATTGTTCAATGGAAGAACAAGGAAAACAATAGCCTCTTAATTAATAATTTGTCAAAAGTCCTAATACAATAAAAGTTTTTGGTATTTATACCAAACCCTAGAAACTGGGTAAAAAAAAAACGTGCATAATCTCATAAATAAGGTAAAAGATTGAATAAACATAGAATTCTAGCAATTATGGAAAATCCGCGAAAAAGAAAATTTTCTGCCAAAATTAACCATATGCGGTCGCATAGGCCAAGCCTTCAGGCCCCTTTTGATTTTGGTTAATGTGCATGAGACCGCATGCATGGTTTCACTATGCGGTCGTATAGTGAAACATTTGGCCACCGTCTTCAGCTGGCTGAATCAAGTTCATCCATCCTGATTCCGACCTCGACCGCAACATGGAACTTGAACAAGCAATGCCATCGCCTCTTTCACTCTCTTTGTCCTCGATCAAGTCATCGGTCCATCTTCCACTACCAATGGATCCTTTCCTTGACTTGTCCTCGTTTTGATGGCACCTTGGATCATATCATCCCCTCCCTCTTCAAAAATATTCATCCTCGAATCTGTACCTGCATCAAATAGAGATAGATCAGGAACATTAAATGTAGCTGAAACATTATACTCACCTGTGAGATCCACTTTGTAGGCATTATCGTTGATCCTCTTGATGACTTGAAATGGGCCATCCCCATGCGGTTGCAACTTAGACTTCCCTTGATTCGGAAAGTGCTCTTTTCTGAAATGTACCCAAACCCAATCCCCTGGTTCAAATGTTACACGTCTTCTACCTTTATCTGCTTTCACTGCTACGAGCTTACTTTTCTTTTCAATTTGCATCCTGACCTTCTCATGCAGTGACTTTACCAACTCAGCTTCTCGCTTACCATCCAGCTACCTCGTTCATTCACAAGCAAAGGCAACAAATCCAAAGGTGTTAGTAGATTAAACCCATAAACAACTTCAAACGGTGAAAATGAAGTAGTAGAGTGTACATCTCTGTTATAATTAAATTCAATAAAAGATAAACACTCCTCCTAACTTTTCAAGTTCTTATTGATTACCGTACAAAGCAACTGAGTCATAGTTTTATTAACTACTTCAATTTGCCCATCGGTTTGTGGAAGACAAGTAGTAGAAAACAACAATTTAGTGCCTAGCTTGTTCCATAAAACACGCGAAAAATGACTCAAAAACTTAACATCTCGATCTGACACTATGCTCCTAGGGACCCCATGCAAACGTATTATCTCCTTAAAGAACAAATCTGTAATATTGGTAGCATCATCGATTTTGTGACATGGTATAAAGTGCGCCATTTTACTAAACCTATCCACTACAACAAATATTGAATCTCGACCCCTTTTTGTCCTAGGTAAACCAACACAAAATCCATCGAAATATCTACCCAAGGTTCACTAGGTGTAGGCAAAGGAGTGTACAATCCATAAGGGAAAACTTTAGACTAAGCCTGTTTACAAGTTATGCATTTCACACAAATGTGTTCTACATCACTTCTCATTTTAGGCCAATAAAAATGTTTCTCATTTCTCAATTTAACTTGGTCTTCAAAAACTTGTACCGATGTTAATAGCGCAAGAATAATAGACCTCCCCTCCTTAACAAAGCTATACCGATTCTTATAACCATCATGCGTAACTCTCCTATCATATTGCCACAGTCTTCCCAACAAAATATGACCCGCTTGCATAGGTACCACATCACATACAACCTTTTAACTATAACTACCAATAGAGAAATCAATCATCACCCGTTTATTCACCCTAACCTCTCCACTCTCATTCAACCATTGTAATTTATAAGGCCTAGGGTGTTTAAACAATACTAAAACCAATTTTTCAACTAAGGTCGTGCTAGCTACGTATGTGCAATCCCACCATCAATGATTGGACTACATACCTTATCGTGGACGTGACACCGGGTGTAGAATATGTTTTCTCGCTGTTTCTCAGTATCATCCGCCTTGACTTGAATGTTAAGAGCTCTCATTGTGATCAGTAGCTCACCAACAGCAAATTCTACATTTCCGTCTCCATCAACCACATCCAATGTTGGCATATCGTCATACAATCCTTCACTTCAATCACCACCTTTCTATCATCCCAAAGAATCATTACCTTTTTGTTAGGACTCTAAGAAGCAATGTTCTCCATTCCCAGATACCGAAAACATTTTATGTCCCTATTCCTTGATTGTTGTGACTCCATTTTGGGTACGATTTTGCTAGCACTCTCTTCCTTTCCCCGCTGCATTCCTGTCTTCCATTTAGCTACTGCTTCATTCATCTATTTACCTTCCCACTGCGACTTCCAGTTTGGGTTAGAAGACGAACTGTTCATCGGTTGCCTCGCAGTCCCCTTCCGCTTCAATTGTCTTTCCACCTTCATGGCTACATGCAACATATCTTCCAACTTTACATAATGTTGTAACTCCACCACATTAATGATCTCCTTATTCAACCCATTCAAGAACCTAGCCATGGTAGCTTCCTGATCTTCCTCTACATTTGCCCTAATCATCAAAATCTCCATCTCCTTATGATAATCTTCTACACTCTTCGACCCCTGATACAAACTCTTCAATTTTTTATGGAGCTTCCTATAGTAATGACCATGTACAAATCATTTTCTCATTACTGCCTTCAATTCATCCCAAGTATTTATAGGTCTCTCCCGATTCCAACGCCGTGAAGTAACCACTTGATCCCACCAAGAGATGGCGTAATCAGTGAATTCCAACACCGCAATCTTCACCTTCTTATACTCTGAATAGCTATGGCAATCAAAAATCAACTCCACCTTTTTCTCCCAATCTAAATATGCCTCGGGATCACTCCTACCCTTAAATTGTGGAATTGTCACTTTTACATTACCCAAATTACCCACAGTCTCACTTCCATGATTATTTTTACCACGTCTTTCAAACCTATCGCCTCTATGCCTCCTTCATTCCATCTCATCCCTTTCATATTCATCTTCACCCCATTCACTACCGATCTCATGTTCATCCATCTTAGGAACTCGCCTACTCGCTCCCTATCATAAGGTACATCCGCTGGTTGCTCCCTACTAAGATTCACCACCGAAGCATTCAATTACTTCATCCTTGGTCCCATGTCCATCAACAATTATTCAAACCTATCCATCCTATCATCTTGCAATCTCGTCTGGTTACGGTTCCTGCTGGAATTTGAGCTTTCTATATCTGACATTCCCTCAATTTCTGTCTCACCAATTTTCACTAGGAATCACTCAATTGGCTTTGGCTTTTACCCTCTAATAATAATCACCCTCTGCCTTTTACAACTCAATACTTTCACCAAGTGCTTCCAAAGACAACAACGAACTCACCGATCAAACTTGTGACCTCAAAAATCGAATCTGTGGATGACTGTTACTCAAGAGGAGTATAGCAATTTTGGGAATGACAATGGAAAGACAAGAGAATTCAACTATAAATTTGACTCGAATTGGACGATAAAAACAAATTGATGATCCGAAGTTTGTAGAGTGTTGGTAGTAAATCAATCAAGCAAATCTCAAAATTTTTTTTTCACAGATGAACAGTAACCGCGATGAACGGTAACTTTTTTTTACCACAAGATTATACTACCAACAAGAAATTTATGGATCTAGGAATTGAAAACGAAGAACGACTCAAGAACGCGAAAAAACTACAGAAAACATAAGATTTATTGACTCAACAGGAAAATAAAGGATATAACCTGATAGAGTTGGAGCCAAAGCTCTGATACCAACTGATGCGAACCCCGTAGCAACGGTGACTACGAAACCCACAACTAGATTGATGCAGAACCCAAGAATGCCAATTATACCCGATTTCAAATTTGAACCCAACAATGTGAACCAAAAAACCCAATGATAACGACGAAGCGTTGAACCCCTTGATTACCAATGAAGAACCCACGATCTGATGTTTGAATGCCACAAGATTTAGATCTTGATAAGTTCGATTGATTGTTCAATGGAAGAATAAGGAAAACAATAGCCTCTTAATGAATAATTTGTTAAAAGTCCTAATACAATAAAAGTTTTTGGTATTCATATCAAACCCTAGAAATTAGGGAAAAAAATGTGCATAATCTCATAAATAAGGTAAGAGATTGACCAAACATAGAATTCTAGCAATTATGAAAATCCTCAAAAAAGGAAATTTTTTGCCAAAATTAACCCTATAAGGTCGCATATGCTTATCCTATGCGGTCGCATAGGCGAAGCCTTCAGGCCTCTTTTGGTTTAGGTTAATGTGCATGCGACTGCATGCATGGTTTCACTATGTGGTCGTATAGTGAAACATTTGGCCTCCGTCTTCAGCTGGCTGAATCAAGTTCATCCATCCCGATTCCGGCCATGACCCTAACATGGAACTTGATCCATTCTTCGTCACGATAGCCATATCGTCAATCTTAGCTTGAACAAGCAATGCCATCACCTCTTTCGCTCACTTTGTCCTCGATCGAGTTATCGGTCCGTCTTCCACTAGCAATGGATCCTTCTCTAGACTTGTCCTCGTTTCGATGGCACCTTAGATCATATCATCCCCTCCCTCTTCAAAAGGATTCGTCCTTGAATCTGCACCTGCATCCTACAGAGATAGATCAGCAACATTAAATGTAGCTGAAACGTTATACTCACCTGGGAGATCCACTTTGTAAATATTATCGTTGATTCTCTTGATGACTTGAAATAGGTCATCCCCACGTGGTTGCAACTTAGACTTCCTCTTATCCGGAGAGCGCTCTTTTCTGAAGTGCACCCAAGCCCAATCCCCTGGTTCAATTCTCACACAACTTCTACCTTTGTTTGATTTCACTACTACAAGCTTACTTTTTTCTTCAATTTGCATCCTGACCTTCTCATGTAGTGACTTTACCAATTCAGCTTTTTGTTTACCATCCAATAAATTCAATAAAAGGTAAACACTCCTCTCAACTTTTCAAGTTCTTATTGATTACCGTACGAAGCAACTGAGTCATAGTTCTATTAACTACTTCTGTTTGCCCTTCGATTTATGGATGACAAGTAGTAGAAAACAACAATTTAGTGCCTAGCTTATTCTACAAAACATGCCATTAATGACAAAAGAATTTAACATCTCGATCTGACACTATGCTCCTAGGGACCCCATGCAAACTTACTGTAGCGACCAAGAAAAAAAAATCTTATGTCACTTTCAAATAAAATTTTCTTGTAGAACTTGAAAATAATTTGATTTATATTATCAAGTCACTATGACCTTTCCTAAGAGTTCAAAATTTTAAAGTTGAGAGGGCATATCTTAAGTCCAAAAGTTAAAAATAAGCTCCACGCACTTATTAACATAAAATATTCATTTCTTATGTATGTGTATAGAATTTATTATAAATCCTATTTGGGTTGTTACAAATGGTATCAGAGCCGGGTTGCTAGCCAGAAATCGGAAACTAAGTGCTATGTTGGACAAAGTGCTACGCCATAGGGCGGGAGCCACCTCTTGAACCCATAGGAGCCACCTCTAGAATTCCAACGCTTGGCAACGGATCCTGAGGTGGATCAACCGCGACGAGGACGTCGCGAGTCTAATGGGGGTAATTGTAATACCCAGACCAAAAAAGTTTATAGGTACTACTTATACAAACAAGGTGCACCTTCTTTTCCGTAAGTCAATCGTTAGAAACTCTACAGTTAAGCGTGTTTGGCTTGATGCAATTTTATGATCGGTGACCCCTTGGGAAGTTTTCTTGGGGAGCGTGCGAGAGAGGATAAATCATGCTGAAAAGACCCATGTTGGTATAGTGGGGACAGTATGTCGTCGATCTAATGGCCGTGACAGCCCGTTAAGTGGGACCCGGGTCGTTACAACTTGGTATCAGAGCATGGTTTATTTTCTGTAGACTTATAAAAAAAACTTTACAAGGATCCTGAGCACTGAACCTACCATAGCCGTGCCATGCCGATTTTGAGGTAAAGAAAGTTTTATAAATATGCTTGCATCTATGTGATGAGAATGAGAAAGTTTATTCCAGATACAACATTTGAATACTTTTTGGTAGATAATCATTATCGTACCAAGTATTTTATGAATGTGACCAAATTCAATGTTTATTTAAGTCCTCGAAAATTAACTTGAACTTATTAGATACCCATTAATTGGACTTCGATACAGATGGTATAAATTAAGAAAACTTGTAGGAAGACGAGTTCATTAGTGCCTCGTCGATATGAGATCGTGAGGTAATATGAAGACTATTGATGGGATCCAGCACAGAATATGGGCAGCACATCTGGGAGATGTTGGTAAGGTGGAAGGAGGTAAGGCGACTTGGCCATATGGTCACTGGTCGTCTGGCCACCCGTCTTCTTATTGATACCTTACCAGAAGAATGGCTAGAGGTGTCCGAATTGATATATAATTATTTATGGAAAGTTGCCATGCCTACCTTGCCTCGAGAGATTGATTATGAGGCTTTTAGTGTAGAGCTGACTGAACAGTGGGAGTTGTCGAGACTTTCGATTCCCGAGGACGATAGTATACCGACTGAGGTGTACATTCATGAAGATGCACATCCACCTATTTCCGACGATGAGGCGCAACCTTTTAAGAAACCTAGGGTTCGTTGAGGTTGTATTAGTGACGATGATGGCAATCGTGAATAGAGAAGTAAATTTTTAGTGGATTTTATTAAAGTGTAAGTGTTGTTGATGCCTAGTAGGATTCCTTTTATTTTCTTGTTTATTTGCGTCAGACGCTCTTTTATTATTTTGTATTCATCTTGAAGGATTCTTTTGAGATAATAATAAAAGAAGTAGAGCTAAAAATCTTATTCCAATTTTGTACAAGTATCGTTGAATTCTCTAAGTGAGATTGCAATTAATCTGGTATATAGGAAAATGGTACAACCGAGGACAATTAGAGAGTTAAGACAGGAGATCGATGAATGGGGACAGTCTTTAGTTACTCAGGCTACACCTTCAGTACCCCAAGCTCCACTAGTTCCCCAGGCACCACCAGGACCGCCAGCATACCCGATTGTACCGGCTATTCCGACGGTAGAACAATTTTGTAGGTATCGACCCCCTACCTTTGACGGCGGGAAAGACCCTCTTGCAGCTGAAGAGTGGTTACGTGCGATTGAGAAGATCTTTCGACATATCTCTTGCCCAGAAGATCAAAAAGTATTGTGTGTCGAATTTATGATGATCGGAAGAGCAGGACATTGGTGGAAATCCTCATCACGCACTCGCATCGAGGAGGAACAACGTAATCTAAGATGGACTCAATTCAAGAGGGAGCTAACATAAGATTATTTTCCCCAAGCTCTGCGAGACCATAAGGAGGTAGAATATTTAAGACTGGTACAGGGAGATATGGAAATTTCTAAGTATGGGAACAAGTTCGAGGAATTGTCCCGATATGCCCCACACCTTGCAAGTACCGAACTCATGAAGGAAAAATGTTATGAGAGGGGCCCACGCCGAGAGATCAGGCAGATTGTGAGTTCATACGACCTCACCACCTTTCAGGCAGTGGTAAAGAAAGCTCAGATAGTGACCTACTCTGGGGTGAAGTCATGGACCTCGTAATGACTTCGAAAAAAGGAAGTGGTAAGATAAGAATAAGAATACTAGACAGTTTAAGAAACGACAAGTAGGGACAGATAAACAACCCTTTACCTCAATGTTCTAAGTGTAACAAGTTTTACAAATGAGAGTGTTTATTTAGGAAGTATGTTTGCTATAAGTGTGGTCAACCCAATCATGTGGTTTCTTCATGCCCATTGATTAAGAAACCCGAGCAAGAGAAGAAATGAAAAGCAAGGGTGTTTTCTTTGACTCACAAAGAGGCGCCCAAAATCCGGACATAATCGCATGTATTCTATCTGCCTCTGGTATTCCGGTTTATGTCTTTATTGATTTTGGTGTGACTCATTCATTCATATCTAATGCATGTTTAGCTAAGATTAATGCTTCATGTCAGAAGAGTGATAGTGTACTAGAGGTTAGTATGCCATCAAGGAGAACTATTGATACAGATTGGGTAGTGAAGGGATAAAAATAAATTTTCATGGATTGACTTTAGAGGCTGACTTGTATGTTATAGAGATGAAGGATTTTGATATTATATTAGCTATGGATTGGTTAGGTGAAAATCGAGCCACGATTGTATGTTTTGAGAAGGAGGTAATTTTTCGAAGACCGGGAGAAGATGAGTTTAGATTTTATGGATCGAAGATTAAGGCACTTCCCCGCATCATCTCCGCTTTAAAAGCCAAGAGTATGATGAGGAAGCCTAATTGTCAGGGGTTTCTTTTCAGTCTTATTAGCACCTCATCTCAGGAGAAAGTATTAGATGATGTGCCAATAGTACGTGAGTATGCTGATGTGTTTCTCGATGATCTACAGGGTACTCCGCCCAATAGACAAGTGGAATTCATGATAGATTTTGTACCTGGGGCTACTCATGCATCCAAAGCCCCATACCAAATGGCAACAAAGGAATTGCAAGAGTTAAAGATACAGTTAGAAGAACTTTAGACAAAGGATTAATTAGACCGATTGTGTCTCCATGTGGAGCTCCGGTACTCTTTGTAACTTTGTAAAGAAGAAAGATGGTACAATGAGAGTGTGCATCGACTATCGTGAACTAAATAAGTTAACAATTAAGAATAAGTATCCCCTTCCTAGGATTGAGGATCTATTTGATCAGTTGAAGGGTGCATTCGTATCTTCGAAAATTGATATATCATAGATGGCATTTAGGACTCGATATGGGCATTATAAGTTTACGGTGATGCCTTTTGGCTTGACGAATGCCCCTGTGCTGTTTATGGAGTTGATGAATAGGGTGTTTCATCAGTATTTGGACATGTTTGTTATTGTATTTATTGACGACATACTGGTGTACTCAAAAGATTCTCAGTAACATGAAGAACATTTGAGAATAGTTTTGGAAACACTGCGTGAGAAGCAGCCATATGCCAATTCAAGAAATGTGAATTTTGGCTGGATCGAGTGAGATTTTTAGGCCATACGGTTTCAACACAAGGAATTGAAGTAGACCAATCGAAAATTGAAGCTATGACAACTGGCCGAAACCTAAAAATGTTGGAGAAGTGAGGAGTTCTAGGTTTAGCAGACTATTATCGACGATTTATAGAAAGATTTTCCAAGATCGCGACTCTCATGACCCAATTGACTCGAAATGGTACTAAGTTTGTATGGTCAGAGAAATGCAAGCAAAGTTTTCAAGAGTTAAAGGATAGGCTAGTATCTGCACCAATGTTGATTATTCCTGATGGTTCGAAAGGCTTTGTAATTTATAGTGATGCATCCAAACTTGGTTTAGGATGTGTCCTAATGCAACATGGGAAAGTAATAGCTTATGCTTCGAGGCAATTGAAACAATATAAACAAAATTACCCTACTCATGACCTTGAACTGGCAGTGGTAGTGCACGCCTTGAAGATTTGGCGTCATTACCTATATAGGAGCAAGTGTGAGATTTACACTGATCACAAGAGTCCCAAATACTTCTTCACCCAGAAGAAGTTGAATATGAGACAGCGACGGTGGTTAGAATTAGTGAAGGATTATGACTGTACTATCTTTTACCATCTGAGTAAGGCTAATATAGTCCCTGATGCGTTGAGTAGAAAAAACATGGGACAGTTGTCAGCATTGTGTACAAGGCAGGATCATTTAATTAGAGATTTTAAGAACCTGAGTATTCAAGTATTTACTTCACCAATAAGGACATCATCAATGTTAGCAAGTCTTACTGTGAAACCAACACTCAGGGATAGAATAGTAGCTACCCAGAAAGATGACCCATTTTTAGAAAAGATCAGGGCTGAGGTGGGAACTGAGAAGAAAAAAGGATTTGAAATAGCTGAAGATAAGGCCCTAAAATTTAAAGGTCCACTGTGCGTACCAAATGATGAGGTATTGATGAATGAGATTATGACTGAGGCTCATTCTGCTCCTTATGCCGCACACCTAGGTGAAACCAAAATGTATAAAGATTTGCGCAACACATTTTGGTGGAGAAATATGAAGAGAAAGATAGCTCTGTTTGTGTCCAAATGCATGGTTTGTCAACAGGTTAAGGCTGAACATCAGAGGCCATCGGGGCCATTGAACCCCATAGACATACCTGATTGGAAATGGGAGTCGATTGCCATGGATTTTGTCGTGGGTTTTCCTATATCGGTGAGAGGTCACGATGCAATTTGGGTGATTGTCGATCGACTGACAAAATCTGCTCATTTCCTACCTGTTCGACAACTTATAACTTAGAACAGTTTGCACAGATTTATCTCAGGAAGATTATGCGACTTCATGGTATTCTAGTTTCTATTGTATCGGATAGAGACCCGAGGTTTACTTCGAAGTTTTGGATAAGGCTTCAGAAAGCTATGGGTACCAAGTTAATATTTAGTACTGCTTACCATCCTCAAACTAACGGACAATCTGAACGAACTATTCAAGTTCTTGAAGATATATTGAGAGCTTGTGTCCTAGATTTGGGGGGTAAGTGGGAAGATCATTTACCGTTAGTCAAATTTGCATACAACAATAGCTTCCAAGCAACCATAGCATGGCATCGTATGAGGCTTTGTATGGTCGACGATGTCGTTTGCCATTATACTGGGATGAAGTTCATGAAATAAGAGTTTTAGGTTCAAAATTAGTTTAGAAGACTATACAGGCTATACATAAAATTAGATCAAGAATTAAGATTGCCCAAGATAGTCAGAAGAGCTATACTGACAAAAGGATAAAAGAATTGAATTTTGAGGTTGGAGATAAAGTGTTTCTCAAAGTGGCATAAAGGGAACACTACGATTTGGAAAGAAAGGAAAATTGAGCCCTAGATTTATTGGTCCATTTGAGGTTCTTGAAAAAATTGGCAATGTAGCACATCGTTTAGTATTGCCACCCGAACTAGTAGCAGTACACAACGTATTTCACGTTTCAATGTTAAGAAAGTATATCCCAGATCTTAGTCATGTGGTGAATGGTTGATAGTTGAACGTCCAGAGTGATATGACATATGAAGAAACTCCTAAGGTGATTAGAGAAAAGATCATGTTTTAAGAAATCGTAAGATTCCATTGGTGAATGGGATAAACATAGTAAGAATGAGGCTACTTGAAAAAAGGGAAGAAGACATCTTAGTCAAGTATCCCGACCTCCTTAAACAAGTAAGTTCAATTTCGAGGACGAAATTATTTTAAGTGGGGAGAGTTGTAATGACCAAGAAAAAATCTTATGTCGCTTTCAAATAAAATTTTCTTGTAGAACTTGAAAATAATCTGATTTTTATTATCAAGTCACTATGACATTTCCTAAGAGTTCAAGTTAAAGATTTGTCACGATAGTAAATTTGCGTGCACTTGTTTTAAAATTTTAAAGTTGAGAGGACATATCTTAAGTCCAAAAGTTAAAAATAAGCTCCACGCACTTATTAACATAAAATATTTATTTCTTATGTATGTGTATAGAATTTATTGTAAATCCTATTTGGGTCGTTACACATACTATCTCCCTAAAGAACAAATTAGCAATATTGGTAACATCATCGATTTTGTGACATGGTATGAAGTGCGCCATTTTACTAAACCTATCCACCACAATAAATATTGAATCTTGACCCCTTTTTGTCCTAGGTAAACCCAACAAAAAATCCATCAAATATCTACCCAAGGTTCACTAGGTGTAGGCAAAGGAGTGTACAACCCATAAGGCAAAACTTTAGACTTAGCCTGTTTACAAGTTATGCATTTCCCACAAATACATTCTACGTCACTTTTCATTTTAGGCCAATAAAAATGTTCTTCATTTCTCAATTTAACTTGGTCTTCAAAAACTAGTGCCGGTGTTAGTGGTGCAAGAGTAATAGACCTCCCCTCCTTGACAAAGCTATACCAATTCCTATAACCATCATGTGTTACTCTCCTATCATATTGCCACGACCTTCCCAACAAAATATGACCTACATATGACCTTGTCGCTATAACTACCAATCGAGAAATCAATCATCACCCTTTTATTCACCCTAACCTCTCCATTCTTATTCAACCATTGTAATTTATAAGGTCTGGGGTGTTTAAACAATACTAAACCCAATTTTTCAACTAAGGTCATGTTAGCTACATTTGTACAACTCCCACCATCAATGATTAGACTGCATACCTTATCGTGGATGTGACACTGGGTGTAGAATATGTTTTCTAGCTGTTGCTCGGTATCATCCGCCTTGACTTGAGTGTTAAGAGCTATCATTGTGACCAATAGCTCACCAACAGCAAATTCTACATTTCCCTCTCCATCAACCTCCTTCCATCCTGGCATATCATCATACTCTCATTCACTCTCATTCACCACTTCTCCATCATCCCGTAGAATCATTACCCCTTTGTTAGAACACTGAGAAGCAATGTGCCCCGTTCCCAGACACCGAAAACATTTTATGTCCTTATTCCTTGATTGTTGTGACTCCATTTTGGGTACGATTTTGATAGCACTCTCTTCCGTTCCCCACTACATTCTTGTGCTCCCTTTAGCTACTACTTCATTCATCTTATTACATTCCCATAGCGACTTCCAGTTTGGGTTAGAAGAAGAAAGTGTTCACCAGCTGCCTCGCAGTCTCCTTCCTCTTCAACTGTCTTTCCACCTTCATGGTTACATGCAATATATCTTCCAAATCTATATAATGTTGTAACTCCACTATGTTAGCGATCTCCTTATTCAACCCATTCAAGAACCTAGCCATGGTAGCGTCCCGATCTTCCTCTACATTTGCCCTAATCATCAAAATCTATATCTCCTTATGATAATCTTCTACACTCTTCGACCCCTGATACAAACTCTTCAATTTTTGATGGAGCTCTCTATAGTAATGACCAGGTACAAAACGTTTTCTCATTACCGCCTTCAATTCATCCCAAGTATTTATAGGTCTCTCCCGATTTCGACGCTATGAAGTAACCACTTGATCCCACCAAGAGATGGTGTAATTAGTGAATTCCAACACCCCAATCTTCACCTTCTTATACTCCGAATAGCTATGGAAATCAAAAATCAACTCCACCTTTTTCTCCCAATCTAAATATCTCTTGGGATCACTCCTACCCTTAAATTGTGGAATTGTCACTTTTACATTACCCAAATTACCATCAGTCTCACCTCCATGATTATTTTTACCACGTCGTTCAAATCTATCGCCACTATGCCTCCTTCGTTCCATCTCATCCCTTTCATATTCATCTTCACCCCATTCAGTAACGATCTCATGTTCATCCATCCTAGGAACTCGCCTACCTGTTCCCTATCATGAGGTGCATCCGCTGGTTGTTCCCTACTAAGATTCACCACCGAAGCATTCAATTGCTCTATCCTTGGTCCCATGTCCATCAACAATCGTTCAAACATATCCATCCTATCATCTTGCAATCTCGTCTGGTTACCGTTCTTGCTGGAATTTGAGTTTTCCATATCTGACATTCTCTCAATTTCTGATTTACCAATTTTAACCAGGAATCACTCAATTAGCTTTCACCAAGTGCTTCCAAAGACAACAACAAACTCACTGGATCAAACTTGTGACATCAAAACCCTAATGTGTGGATGACTGTGACTCAAGAGGATTATAACAATTTTGGGGATGACAATGGGAAGACAAGAGAATTCAACTATAAATTTGACTCGAATTGGATGATAAAAACAAATTGATGGTCCGAAGTTTGTAATGTGTTGGTAGTAAATCAATCAAACAAATCTCATTTCTTTCTGTACAGATGAACGTACCGTATGTGAACAGTAATATTTTTTTTTTGATGAACAGTAACTTTTTTTTTAACACAAGATTATACTACCAACAAGAAATTTATGGATCTAGGAATTGAAAACGAAGAACGACTCAAGAACAATAAGAAACTAAAGAAAAGATAAGATTTATTGACTCAACAAGAAAATAAAGAATGTAACCTGATAGAATTGGAGCCAAAGCTCTGATACCAACTGATGCGAACCCCGTAGCAATGGTGACTGTGAAACCTACAACTAGATTGATGCGAAACCCAAGAACGTCAATTAAACCCGGTTTTAAATTTGAACACAACAAGGTGAACCAAAAAATCCAACGATAACGACGAAGCGTTGAACTCCTTGATTACACAATGAAGAACCCACAATCCAATGTTTGAATGCCACAAGATTTAGATCTTGATAAGTTCGATTTATTGTTCAATGGAAGAACAAAGAAAACAATAGCCTCTTAATTAATAATTTGTCAAAAGTCCCAATGCAATAAAATTTTTTGGTATTTATACCAAACCCTAGAAATTAGGAAAACAAACGTGCATAATCTCATAAATAAGGTAAGAGATTAACTAAACATATAATTCTAGCAATTATGGAAAATCCGCTAAAAAGGAAATTTTCTGCCAAAATTAACCCTATGCGGTCGCATAGGCGAAGCCTTCAGGCCTCTTTTGGTTTAGGTTAATGTGCATGCGACTGCATGCATGGTTTCACTATGCGGTCGTATAGTGAAACATTTGGCCTCCGTCTTCAGCTGGCTGAATCAAGTTCATCCATCCCGATTCTGGCCACGACCCCAACATGGAACTTGCTCCATTCGTCGTCACGATCGCCATATCATCAACCGTAGCTTGAACAAGCAATGTCATCACCTCTTTCACTCGCTTTGTCCTCGATCGAGTTATCGGTCCTTCTTTCACTAGCAATAGATCCTTCCCTGGACTTGTCCTCGTTTCGATGGCACCTTGGATCATATAACTTCTTCAATAAGTTTGCACATTCAGCGGCTATATGTCGAAATCCTTCGCTTTATGGGATTGAATACTATTTTGAGTTCTCTTCACATATGAAGTAGGTTTTTGTCATGAGTTGTTAAAGAACTTTTTCTTTGACTGTGGTTGAGGTTTTAAACTTTTTCCCTTTTGATTGCTCTTTAGATATTTCTTAAATTGTTTAGTTCGCATTATCATGTGCTCATTACCCTAACTTTCTGGATCTTTTTCCTTTTTTCTCCTGTGGAGATGCAACTCATACATCATTAAAGAGACAACCAACTCTTCCACATTCATGTTTTCAATGTCTTTACTTTCGTCGATGGCAGTCACTTTGGGATAAAATCTACCAGGTAGTGATCCAAGAATTTTCTTTATAATTTTACTTTCAGAATACTTCTTCCCTAAAGTGTACGTCGAATTGGTAATATCACTGAGCTTGGCATAGAAGTCCTCGAATTATTCATCACCGATAAGTGCGTTTTGTGCACTTATTTGGGTCATATTACTAAACTTTTATAGCATCAAAGTATTAATTTCTACTTAACTTGAGTTAATTTCCTTTTGCTTTCGCGTTGAACCCGTTCCAATGCTATTGGAAAAGAAAGAATGACAAACTGGCTATTGGATGGAAGTTTGGAGACTAATATGCGCTTGAATAGAAGTTGAAGGGTCAAAATAGGTGGAGGATTAAATCGAGGAGAGAATGAAGAAAATGACTAAATTGAATTATTTGAAAGAAGAGATGCCTTGATGAGAAATATTTCACTAAATGGGCCTCAACTTGGACTTGGAAGTTGAATGAAGAGAAATTATAATAATTCAGGTGTTTAAAGATTTGAATTCAAAATTCAGGGACCAAATTTTATTATTCAAAAATCAGGTGGTATAAAAGCTGTTTAACCCTAATTCCTTCCCTTCCCCTTCCCCTTCCCCTCTCTTTCTCCCTCCCCTCCCCTCGCCTCGCCGTCTTCCCGTCTCTTTCTCCCTCCCCTCGCCTCGCCGTCTTCCCCTCTCTTTCTCCCTCCCCTCGCCTCCCCTCCCCTCTCTCTTCCCTCCCCCTCCCCACCCCCTCTTTGCTGCGAATCGCAGCGGCGCTGCTGCAGCGCCGCTGCGATTCGCAGCGTGTCGCCGCTAGCGACCGTCGCCGCAGACGTTCGCGAGACGACCTCGAAGCGACGGTCGGCTGCGCTGCGAGCTAGCGGCGACCGCGAAGCAGCAGCGACGACGTCTTCTTGCCCACGTCGTCGCTGCGACACCCGACGTCGGCGTCGCGACGCACTGGGTGGTGGTTTGCGGCGTCGCGTCGGTGTTGGTCTATTGTTGTTGGGGTTGGTGGATCTATTGTTGTTGGCCGGCGGTGGTGGTTGTGGTTGGCCGTTGGTGGTGGTGGATCTATTGTTGGCTGGTGGTGGTGGTTGGCTGTTGGTCTATTTTTGTTGGGGTTGGTGGATCTATTGTTGTTGGCTGGCGGTGGTGGTTGTGGTTGGCTTTTGGTGGTGGTGGATCAATCGATGTTGGGGTTCAGTCGTGTGTTTTGTGGCTGGGTAGTCTGTGTTGGTCGATCTGTGACCTGTGACCAAGTATCGGCAATCTGTGACCAAATTTTTGTCAATCTGTGACCAAAATTTTGTCAATCTGTGACCAATTACTCAAATGTGACCTAAAATTTTAATAATCTGTGACCTCGAAATAATATGTGACCAACTAATTTAAAAATCTGTGACCTCGAAATAATTTGTGACCTACAAATTTTTTGATATGTGACCTCGAAATAATTTGTGATCAAAAAATTTGACGATATGTGACCAGTAAATAAATCTGTAACTTAAAATTATGAATATGTGACCATTAATCACAAAATGTGACTTTATTATCTTTATTTAATAAATATTTTTAATTAATTAAATAAATACCTGATTTTTGAATTTTTAAACTATTTACCTTATTTTTGAATTGAGGTAAAGAAAACACCTTAAATATGATTTTTTCCCTTGAATGAAATTCTAAAGAATTGGAATGCAATTGGAATTCCAATTGACGAAGCTGGGATTCCTTTTATGGGACTTCCAACCGGACAAAAATTGGGGGATGTTGGGAATTAAAAAGGGAATTACGCACACACAGAATTGGGGATAAAAGGCAGTGAGGAAAAAATATACACATGGCTGAAATTGGAAAAAGCCCAAAGGACGGAAGACGGCAGGAGCAATGGAGAAAATAATTTCAGATTTTTGTGCAATTTCTTGGTGATGTCATTTAAACTTTAGTTGTTTAATTCCAATATTATGCTAGGCTAAAGTATTTTTGTGCTAGGTTTTCGATGAATTTTATATTACGTAACTTTAACTTTTCAATCTTGTTTTTCATATTAAAGCATGTTTTTTATTCTTGAATGATTTTCATGGATTTATTCTTCTCTACAATTATATGCGCAATGGTTGTATGAGTATTGTGACTTGTTTTACCTTCGAAAGATTGAAAATAAGTTAACATAGTGTCAATTGTTGTAGAGTTCGAAAGGGAATAGAAATATACCGTTACTCTACATGATCTTTAGATATTCATAAATTCTTAATGTATTCTTGTATGTTAGTATCCGTCATAAAAATATAGTTGGGTCACATGCGATAATATGTTTAATTATACTCGAGAAAGATTGTTAAATAATTTAGGAATATTGATCTTCATAACTAAATCGTGTTGTTAAATTGTAAGGTTTAAGGGGATTAATATAAGAGGATTCAGGATCTTAGTACGTTTTTTGTCATTATATTTTCATCAAAGTTGCATTAATCACAATCTTGTATTGATTTTAGTTAATTTAAGTCTTGCATTCATAAGTATATTAGTTAGAGACAATTTAGTTATAGAAAAATCACCAAATTTTATAGTTTCGGTTAAGACCAGGTTACTTTGAATTTGAAGTAGTACAATCTATGTGGGTACAATACTAGAACTCAAAATCCATTTTGTTACTTGTTAACCAACCGTGCACTTGTAGTATTTATAATGAACAAGTTTTTTGTAATAAGTTTTTGGCGTCAATATCGGGGATTGTTACTTTAGTTTGGATTCAATTTATTTTAGCATTAATTCAAATTTCTACATTATTCTTGTATTTTTATTTTTTTCTCTATTTTTCAAGAATATAAAAAGTATGGTTGATTTTAACAAAATGCTCGTATATAACTTCATCATAAGGCAGCAACAATTAGAAACTCAAGAAATTGATGAGGGGGACATGCTTGTGGGGGATTTCATTATAAGATAGCGATTACGGGATATAAAAGTTGAATGTGAACTTAATGATATTGCCCTAGGTGACTTGCATGTGCATTATTTCTCTCACCAAAATTTGATGTGGATGATTTACCCATGTGATTATTTCTTCCACTGGTTATTAATGGACATAAATTAAAGAAATCACGTCTAGCGGACATTCAACAAATACAAGGGAGAAGACTTTCCATGAAGATGACATTTTTTCTATGCCAAAAGTTTTGGATACGGACAATGACCTCGATAAAGCTTCAATTAAAAAAGGTGAGCATGAAAAGATCGAAAAATTAATCATAACGGGCCAAAAATAATTAGTAATATTCAAAGAAACGGAAATTAGCATACTATCCCTCAACGTTATCTTTTACCAAAAATTGAGTTTGTGATTAAACTTTATGAGAAGATTGAGTTGTAGATTGTTGAGATCGAAACGGGTGATTAGGGAAAGTCGTACTATTTGGAGAAGGGCAATGTTAAAATTTGGAGGAAAGTTGTAATATGGAACAAAGTCATATTGAGCAAGTTAAGCAGGACCTCCAAAGTCATATTTAAAGTGCCATGAAACACTTGTGCAAATGTCAAGCTTAAGATTATGAATCAAAACTTTAATGGGAAGTAATCCATTTTTCTAATCCTTACCATTCATTTTGATTAACTATAGCATTACACATAGATATAAGGATTGCATTAATGTTTTAGGGACATTTATTGCATTAATGTTTTACGAACATATATTGAATTTGTGTATTTACATGTTTCTTTTTCATCACATTTGGGTAGTTTTTATCATGTACACGAAATCACAAAAACATATTTCCACACCAGACAACTTATAAGGCATATACATAAAAAAAAAAAAAAAAAATTACTAGTAAATTGGGTAAGTGCCCAAATTTAAAAGCCAGGTGCTCGACCTAGTCACCAACAGGCCAGCGAGCCCTATTTTAATCAACTGGATGATTGCCCAGTATTGAACTAGGTGACTGTCCAAAACTAAAAGCTGACAAATGTTTTTTTAGGGTTTTGTTATTTGTACACCGAAGTTGACATCCCGATGTCCCTCACAAAAGAGGCGCCAACATCCCATAAAAAATTCGTGGGCCTCTCGTTGTGATGGGGCTGTACACAGGGATGTCAATAGCAAAACCCTTTTTTTTATTTTTTTTATTTAAGGTAAACACACAAGGAAGGAAATAGATACGGGTAGTAGAGAAGAAATTCCATTCCAAAATTCTGCAATTGCATTCATACATAGATGTGGCAATCTAGCCGAGCAGCTCGTCGGCTCGTAACAAATGGGCTTGTGAACTGCTCGAGCTCGCCAAAAGATGAGCCCAAACCCGAGCCTGCTCTTCTCATTTTGCACATGAGCTAGACTCGTGGGCTCGTTAAAAGGTGAGCCATGAGCTGATCTCTTGGCTCACCTTTAAATGTTCAGTGATCATTTCGGTCACTGAATTTTGTTCAGTGACGTTCTGGTCACTGAATTAATTTTTTTATTTTTCTTTTCAATTTAATTTTTTCCCTATAAATACCCTTCACTTAATCCATTTTTTTCCACCCAACTCCCATTCTCTACTCTCTAATCTTTTGATTATCTTCTATATTTTACATTATTGAGTTATAATCTTAATTTTACAATCTATTTTCTACACTACTACATAGTCTACATTTATTTTTCAATTCTACTTCAACATTCAATTTCAATTATTCAATATCAATTATCCCACTACAGATTTTCAATTACAATCTTACACGTCAACTTTCTTTCAATTCTTGATTTGTTACTTACTATATATTTTATATCAATCCACAAATGGATCCACGTTCATTTGTTGAAGGCTTGTTCGGTATGGGAGGCGAATCACCTATCACGCCGCAAAGTCAATTTCAAAATGCATTTGCCGGTCTAAATGAAGTACTTATTCCAGAAAATATTTCGGATTTCGATACTAATGGAAGTAGTAATCCAATTGATTTGGATGACATTGATGTTTTCGAGGCGAAACGGGAGGGTGAACCTGAATTAGATATTCCCGATGCAAGAGGGAAGAGAAATAGGAAGCAGACAAAATGTTGGGATCATTTTAAATTGATTCAAACTGGTCATGTGGTCGATGGAGTTCCAGAATCTAAAGCAGTATGTAAATACTGTCAATAACGACTGGCATAACAAAGAGGCATTGGAACCACCCACATCAACCGCTACTACAAAGCATGTGCAGCCAAACATAGGCTTCTTCATGCTGGTCAAACGCAACTACAATTTGGTAGTTCAAGCACCGATTTTAGTACTACGCCACTTTCTATGTGGATGTATTCAAAGGAAAAAGCTCGAACGGGAATGATGAAATTCGTTGCCGCTTCTGAGTTGCCTCTAGCAATAGCGGACAACCAACATTTCGTCTCCTACGTGAAAGAATATCTTCAATCAAGGTACGTTGGGGTAAGTCGAAATACTTTTCGTTCTGATACAATAGAATATTTCATTCATTCAAAAAAACTATTGAGTGCCGTAGAAAAATATGGGGGTGTTATATCTTTAACTTTGGATATATAGGAATGAATTAATAAAGGAGGTTATATAGCTGCAACTGCACACTGCATAGACCCACTTTGGTGTATACATAAAAAAAATTATTGATTTTAAAATTATTGAGTTCCCTCACAGCGCTAAGAACATATTTAATGCTATTATCAACATTATTGGAGAATATCGTTGCAAGAGTAAAATTCATTCATTTATGTTCGATAACGCTACTGTTAATAAGGTAGTTATCGATAAATTGTGTAGAGTACTTCAACCAGATTTTGGGGGTTATTTGTTTCATATTTGACGTGTATGCCATATTTTTAATTTAATAGTACAAGACGGTTTAAAACATGTTAAGAATGAAATTCAAAGAATTAGGGATGCACTAGTGTATATCACGATTTCACCTAGCAGAAAACAAGCATTTGAGGAATTTTGTGACGAATCTGGGGTGACGCATACAAAAACATTTATTAGTGACGTAGGGCATAGATGAAACTCAACTTACTTATTATTAAAATCATGTGAAGGCTTTGAACATTTAATAACTGAATTTTATAACAATAGGCATATTAAAAATGATGACGATACTATTTTGAATGACTCCGATTTGATGTTAGCTTTTAAAATTAAAAATTTTTTTACAAGTTTTTATAATTCTACAAATATTTTGTCTGAAGATTATTATCCCACTAGTTGTATGGTCATTGGACGTCTTTATATAATTTCTAGGGCTTTTCGTAGATATAAAAATGACCCCGATTTTAGTTCAATTATATATTCCATAGAATTAAAGTTTATAAAATATTGGGAAGACTTGTCTATTTTATTTTCGTTAGCATGCATCATGAACCCCCGATATAATTTATCGGGTACTAAATTTGTAATTGATCAGATTTCAAGAGATAACTTTTAATGTACCTATCACTTATATGAATTTAGAATAAACTTTATGTGAAATGTATGAACTATATGCTGAACGAATGTGTACAAATATTAATCGGGTACCCTCTGGCTCTACACCTACTTCTCCCATTGATATACTAGAAGATGATGCTGCAGTTTTAACTTTATTCGAATGCATTAACTCATATAGATATGATTCAAATGCATGTAGCTCCTCTAGTAGTAGTTTGTCTACCGCATGTAATCAAACATCAGATGCAAGTCCCAATGCGTTGTCTAATAACAAAACAATTAAGAAAAGTTCAGAAGAAGTAATTGAATTTTGGCGAAGGAACGAAAGCCGATGGTCAGTGGTTTCTGTGATGGCAAAAGACCTACTAATACCTCTGGTTAGAATTGTAGTTTCGGAGTCTGCTTTTATTGTAAGTAAAAGGGTTCTCTCTGAGGTTAGGAGCTGACTGAAAAAAGATATTTTGAAAGTATTAATGTGCGTGAAGGACTGAAAAGATAGTCATTTTCGATTGCAAGATATATATGTCGAAATTGCATCTCGTCAAGTAAGTAATATTTAATTTAAAAATATTCATCAAAAAAACATTTAGAATACCTTTATAATTTTTTTAAAAATTGCAAGTGGAACAAGTTCTTCGTGTACAATTTTTAACTCTGCCTACTCGAAATTGAAGTAACTGGTCCCAAACCAGGATAAAGGAGGAGGGTTTATCTTTAAAAAAAAGGTTTACAAAAGATATATCTAAAAAAATGTTTAGAAAATGTATATCTTTTTTTTAAGGTTTAGAAAATGTATAGTATAGCTAAAAATAATAATAATTTAAAAATCGAGCTCGTGACAGGCCGAGCCAAGCTTGACCCACGAGTAATGAGCCAAGCTTGCTCGACTCGTTACAAACAAGCACAAGCTCAGCTCGTGACGGGCCGAGCCGAATGGCCCATTGCCATCACTATTCATACAGCTCACGACATCTTCAATCCTCCAACACAAACGGCACCCAGTCTTTCTCACACACATGGCACTTTGCACATGACAATTTGCATCTCAAATATTCTCCCTAAAAAATCCACCACTAGGCATTGAGTTTAATTGCTCATTAATGAATTTTATCCACTACACCTAAGCTAGTCAAAGGAAATTCTAGGTAATGTATCTCCTTTTTTCTTCCCCTCTAAATATTATTAGGTTCATTCAATGAATTTTGTGTTTGAGAAGAAGTATGGCATTCGGTAGATGATCAATATTTGGTTTTGAGTTTGAATTGAGAAAATGTGGCTTGATTAAAATCCTAGTCTCTTAATTTTAGGGAAAAATAGGTCGCATTCCAAGTGTGTGATCAAATGCCTAAGTCGAGATTCTTGTCAATTTAGGGCTAAACTAGCAATTGGATTGATTGATATATATTTGGAATTGCCTCTGGTGTTTAAATTCATTGAAGTTGTTAGTAGAAAACACCAAAACTGACTTAGCACATCATAGATTGACATGGCTAGGCATCATTAACTTCACTTCACCAACTTCGTCCCACACCTCTTCTAACCCAAACAACCTCCGTTTGACCTCAAATTTGAATATGAGTAAAACCAACATATAATCTTTCAATACCCTGAGATCGCTCGGGAAAAGTTTACTTTTTCTTCACGCATTTTGGTGATGAAAGTCATTGGTTGACTTTGGGTTAAAATGCGAAAATTACCTCTTTTATGTTAGTTTATGGAGTGTGAGGTATATTTTCTTCATCTATTGAATACATACCCTATGTCATGACAAATGTTTCAAGCATGGCACAAGTCTTTACTCTTTGGTGCATGAAAATTGACATATAGTAGTATAGTTTGTGGCCCCACTTTATGTTTGTTACCTATTATGATAATAGTTTTCGTCTTTTATATCTATATAGGTACAATGCCACTAAAGAGGAACGCTACCACTCAAGAGAAGGGAAAGTCCAAAGTGGGTGAGATATAGTTTTGTCGTTGGTTTATTGAATACTTCCTTGTGGAATGGCTTATTGAATACTTCTTTGTGAGGGACTCCTTGTGGAATGGCTTATTGATTACTTCCTTCGTTTGGCAAGAGGCCAACAAAAGGTGTCCATATTCCTTTCACCAATTAATAGATCTAGTATGCAATGAGATCCAGGTAGAAGATCTCCTCAGAGTCGAAGAAGGATGGAGCAAGGTCACACTGGAAAATTTAGGAGAGAAGCTTCTACATTTGCATCTAGATTGCCTAGATCACATATTATCACATGGATGGGTCTAAGGACAAAATCCATACATTCTTTATAGCACCCTCGTAGGGTATAAGTAAAGCGTATCTCTCCCTGAAAGACAGAAAGCAAAATTGTACAAAATCTATAGTACTAGATGCCACGATACTAATAAATGCTTTGAAGGGTTAAAAATAACAAGGTTGTGAAGCAAGCATGAGAATATGTATAGGATACCCAAGAGTCAGAGGTCAGCATGCCTAACAGGATGATAGGGTAAGGGAGTGAAACGAAGGCGTGCAGAGGCAAGCGTCAATCAATGTTACGAACCCATAACCTTCAATGAGAGGAATCAATATTATAATCAATGTAAATATTCCATCTAGGAAGTGTTTTATTCTAATGCAAGGACATTGCCCCAGGGCATACAGGGCTAAAATTCTTGTGTAATTTCATTGGAAAGAATTTGGTTCTAAAGGAAAAAAATCATCCTAACGATAAAATTAGGAGAGAAGATAGAATGATCAAAAGAAAGAAATACATGCTTGAAAAGCCTTGTTTAGGAAAGTATTTGATACTGTAAAGGATAGTTGAAAAGCTTACCTACTAGTAAGGATAACTTCACAAGTACTAGGAAAAGCATGAATGGTAAAAATATTAAAGTAATGTTGGACTTTAAGTAAGGTCACAAGAATATAAATTGAACAAAAAGTGATAAAAGGCGAGCCTCTTCTGACCTATTCCGACGTAGATATCAAAGACGTAGAGCTCCACCGAATGGAATTCTGACTAAAAGCGAGGTTTATAGATATCAAAGGTGTATATCTTCTCTTTTAGACCCGAAATGTCGCGTTCAATCCTAGAAACATAGGCTGCATGTAGGGCTATAAATGCATCGGATATAGATCGGACCTGCCCATATCCGATCTGATAAGAATAACTCATGGATCCAATCTGATTCAACAATCCAATGTATATTTGATTGTTAATCCATATCCGATTTGCTATGTTATCGGATATCCGATTCGATAATCAGATCTGAATTTGAAAGATTTAGAAAGATAAAATCAATGTTGAAATTAACTTATTATTTAGGCCATATTTTAAACCAGTAAGACCCAAATAATGAAAAATCTAAGTAATGGCAAGTCCTTTATTTATAAATTATTCCTTTAGCTTCTTTTTTATGGAAACCGATGTGGGGTGACTTCTGACTTTTTGAAAAGCAAAAGAAATATCTCTACAAACAATTGATGGTGTATAGGTGGATAGACTTTCTTATTTTTTTTATGTTTTCAATTTTATGATTTTTTTAATTCTAAATTTATTTATTTTCTCATTTATTTATTTTAGTGACAAAGAACATGCCATAAAAATATTGAACGGACTCGACTACCTATAACAGATCGAATTGGGTTGTTATTGGATTGGGTTGACCTATATCTATATTTACTCTATTTAATTAACGGATTATCGAATTCAAATCTTGATTGACTTATCGATTGGAGACTCTAAATCCATCTCCCATTAATTTAATTGGATTTGGATAAAAAAAAAAAAATTCAATCCATTGACAACCCTAGCTGCATGGCTCTTCTTGGTTAATTCTAGATATGTAGAGATCTTTTTAGCATCAGCTACCAATGTAGCTTCCCTTGCAGCGAAAGCTTTAGCACCTTCACTCATTTCCTTATATTTGGCTTTCTCATCCTCAGCCTCCTCTAATTTCTCCTTAAAGGTATCGTACCTCATTTCCAAAGAATTGTCCTTTTTGTCTAGGCTATCCGCCTACAAAGTACTAAACTCATATTTAGATTGCTAGTCTTGATAGGGATATCATCTCTCATGAGGTAGTCGTCATCATTTTTTTGCCTTTGAGTAGGGGTAAGCTCATCCACAAGTTTTTCCTAAGATTGATTAAAGCATATGTGGACCTCGCTGCCTAGGGAAATAAAGGAAGAAGCCATGACAAAACCCCCGAATCTAATTCTTTGTTGCAGCGAGGGATAACAATAACCTAGAACCCGAGGTAAACCCCGTAGAAGAATAGGATACTCTAGGATCCATAATTTAGGGTGTGTTTGAGCCACATTATTTTAGAAGAATGTATTTTCACTACAACAAAAACAGCCTACGACAACGTTCAAAAAACGTTGCCGTAGGCCTACGGCAACGTTTGGACTTGTGTTACAAATCGAGATGTTGTCGTAGAGTAGAGAGATACGGTAACGTTTTTTGAACGTTGCCGAAAGTCTTCAGCAACGTTTAAAAAACGTTCCCGTAGAGATACGGCAACGTTTGACAAATGTTGCGAAAGACAGCCTATGGCAACGTTTGCCAAACGTTGCCGTATCTATTTACGGCAACGTTTGGCAAACGTTGCCAAATACTGTTTTTTGCAACGTTTACCAAACGTTGCCGTAGGGTTTTTTTTTTTCAACAACAATTTATACAAATAGATTGACAAAATTGAAAATACAACTTATGAACAAATTTTGGAATTACATAAAAATTGATAATTTCATTACAAATTTTTGAATCCATACACTTAAACATTAGAATGGGAAACAACACCACTTAAATAAAAAGAAGCTTCAAAATGAGTGCTACAATTTGCTATAACTGTGTATACATGGTACATTCAATGAATTCCACTAAACAATCTATACGACAATCTTAACCAAAGTAACATCTCGACTACATATATACATACAAAAATAATCGAAACTAGTTCAAATTTGAGTATTCATTTCAAATTGGTAGGGTAACAGAGCTCTTCCACATCAGATTCTTCAGGCATTGGGCAACTTTGAAGAAACAGTGTCAAGTTTCCAACTTGGAATAAACCAGACATCATAATTTTTTACCAAGTTATACGGCGAGAATAAAATGAGAAGCAAACAGAAGCAGCTTCTGAGGCTCCAGTTTTAAGCAGCCATCAACACTGAAGTATCACAGCTGATCATGAGAAAATCTTCAATTCTAAACCATCTCAAGAAGTACAGCCGGTTGCATTAGCACGGCCAGGGAGAAGGCAGCAACTGACTTCTCGCAGGCAATCATCCTAGGCTGCAATGCCATAAACAATCATGCAATCCAACAGTAAAATGAGTGATAAAGTAAACTCAAAAACAAGTAAAAGTTACTTTTAAGTTTAGATAAACAGTCTCTAATTTGAACATGTTCTTTGAAGCAATAATCCCAAGTAGAGGGACATCAATTTGATCATACCAAGACTGAACATTGCCATTCCAAGACCGGCATCAGACAAAATAGCTATCGATTTGGCTATTATTGCAGGCATCTCACCATGCCACCTGAAATAATTTTAAAAATTGGTCAAAACTTATAATGTCAACGGCTACATATGAGAATTTTTCAAAAAATGCGAGCATATTTACTTGAACGAGACCAAAGACCATGTGAGCCTAATAAGACTGGAATATGTGTTCGGATTCCTAATCAATTTCCGCCACACCATAATCAATATGAGCCGAGTCATCACACTAGTCGGAGGCATAGCTGTTGTCTTGGGCTCGGCGTCAGGCTTAGGACGAAGCTCGGAGGTCGAGCCCAGCTTCGATAGTACAGGCCCTTCCCTGTCCGTCCCATTTAGTCCCCGTTTGTTCCCGAAACTGAACTCGTCCCCGGCCAAAATCATCATAATCTAAAGCAGTCGAAAAATCAGTACTTAAAATAAGATCAAAATAGTGATGATTTAAGTAAACTCCATTCACAGGTAGAAGACAAACAAACCAAACTTTCAGGGAGGCTGCTGGCTAATAATAAACCAATTAACAGAATGTCAATACTAGAGGGAACTCTATAGGAAAAAGACATATCAAACAAATATCTCTTCAACCACAAGCTAATAAAAGAAATCCGAATCCGAGGACAAGTCTTAGTAAAAGACAAATATAGTTACATATAAAAGTAGACAAATCCAAGAACGTATTAGGATTACAATCGACCATTTATATGCACAAACAAGAACAGAATTAAACAATTATTGGATCAAGTAGTGATAGTTTAGTCTACAGGTGATTTGACCAAAAAAACGAGAGAAAAAAAAAGTCCAAATGAGCAAAAGTTACCTTTAGGATGAGCAAAAGTTACCTTTCGCAATTTCTAATCAAGAAAATATGAAATTATACTAGAGCTTGCAACCCACGCTTCCTGTGTCCAAGAAGAACGGTGAGAAAGTCAAAAGAAATCATAGTGTACACGTAGCTCATATTTGTTGAGAATGTCTCGGATCTCCAGCTGATCCTGCTCCCACCCGCCGATGCCCGTCTTAAACACTTCGATCGGGCCCTTCCCTTGCCGATATACGTGCACCTTCGCCTCGGGCACCTTCGTGTGTTTTTTTCCAACTGGATTTGAGGGGGAGGCAGAGCGATTTGGGCGAAAGAGAACGATTTGGGGCGAGCGATTAGGGCTTGATTTCGTTCCTTTTGTTTTTTTTTTCCAATTTTTCTTTCGTGGGCCGTCGGGTTTGAATGTGATGGATTCATTTAAATGAGCCAAAATATTATTTGCAACGTTTATCAAACGTTGCTAAAGGTAAGACTTTTCGTAACGTTCGTCAAACGTTGCTAAAAGCCTCACCTTTAGCAACATTTGATAAACGTTGCTAAAGATGACTTTTAGCAACGTTTGGTGAACGTTGCGAAAAGTCTTGCATTTTGCAACGTTTGATAAACGTTGCTAAAAGTAAAACTTTTCACAACACTCAATAAACGTTGCTAAAGGTGTCTACCGCAACATTTTTCTAAAAAACGTTGCCAAAACTCATTTATTAATACCAATGGCAACATTCACCTACTAAAATGTTGCCAAAAGACCCTTTTGGCGTCAACAAATGTTGCATTTTTAATGTTGCAAATGACAATTTTTGTTGTAGTGTTTGAAATAGTAGATTGATGGAGAATGTATGGTTTAAAAATAAGGAAAAGTTATTGATGTGATGGAAAATATTATTTTATTGAAAAATGCGTGATTGAAAATAAGTAAAAGAATGAGAATAAAAATTTTAATGTGGCTCAAACATGAGCTTATCCATAACCCAGCAAAGTGAGGGACATTGATTCCATGGGTAACGATCCTGAGGTTACAGCAGTAGAAGAATTTGATGGAGGTTGCTTGATTGAATCTTTGACCACCTGCAAAGGCATGATTGTAGACCCCTTCCAGAGCTTTCAAGAACCAATTTTTAAGGGAGAAAGGTCCAGAAGTTTTCTGGCACTTAAGAGCCATCGAAAGAGTCGCACTAAAATCAATGGATTAATCTATGTGTACATAGGTGTACACATAGAAGTTGACATAATGTGAGTGTGGTAGGACCCACGATACTGTAGCGTAGGCCCACCCCCACTCACATTATGTCATTCCCTATGTGCACACCTATGTACACGTAGCACTTCCCAAAATCAATTCGCACAATAAAAAAAGTGGGGACTAAAATATTATCTGAAAATAGGAAAGTCTTTGAAATAAGAAAGCCAGTGCACAAACTTACCCATAGTGGTCTGGATTCCAACGTCGTGAAATTTCAAGTTAGAAGGTTGGAGCAGCCTCTCAACTTCACAATCTTGAGAACTGAAATTAAGAATAGGTGCTATTAATGAAAGCATGAAGTTCGCTAAGAGCTCAACTGCGAAGAGGAGCTCGCTACCCTTTCTGTGGGTTCGCTTTATTTTCCACCTCCATGGGATGATAAATGGATTGGAATACATCTAATGAAAGCTCTCCCTCCAAACCCACAGTATTCCATACCAAAAATGATCCGATCATATGGGTCTACCCATTCGGAGTAAGTTGATTAGGAGCAATGTTGAAGGAAGAAAGAATATCGCAAAAGAAATGATGAGAGAGGACTCTAAGCTCCGTATCCATCGAATGTTTATGAATGGATGCTTTCTTCCTGATTTTTATATGCCTAGGAAGTCAAATTTGATTTAATCATCTTTATCTAGTTGAGAAGTCGTAGAAAGACCATTGATGGCTTAAAGCAAAGCTTAAGAGCTTAAGAAGGAATTAGATTAATCTTGGCAGGTCAGGGGGAACGAGCGAGACTCCAACTTTCAATCAAGCTCTACAGTTTGAAATTGCCTAGGACATAACAATTCTATGTCATCAGGGACGTTAAAGCTGTCCTCAATTTCTTCCAGATCTCTCTCAATAAGGCTGGTTAATATTTTTTTAGGCTTCCAAAACGTTCATGTCACTTACGTTAAAGCTATCCGAATCACTAAAATGCTTGAGCACATCAACCTTAGGTTGAGAACTACTCCCGGCTTAAAAGCTCCACATTAGCCCCAGAAGTGGATAGATTAGTCATAGAATGAGGCAACGCCTCAAAGCGTTGAACTTCCTGAGAGAAAACAAGGTACATTGGAAGGTGTATCCCCAAGCCTAGAGCTTTCAACCTTAGAATCATGAGATATATTTTAAGAGTCACTTTAGGAAGACATCGAAATGAAAAGGTACAATCACAAGATAAAAGGGGATACGTACCTAACTGAAAGTTATGAAGAAAGATAGAAAGAAACAGAAGAGAAAATGACCAGGAAGTAAGTGTAGCACCGTAGGCAAGAGATAACACATAAGAAAGTAAAAATGGAAAATCGTAAAAGAAAAGGGCGTATTTATAGGTTCTGATGGAAGGCGTGAACCGTCAAATTGTGTCAGTGATAACCTCGACCATTCAAGCTATTCCACATGATCACAACTACTGAATATTAATAGGCGCCCGATAAGTTTCAAAATGAACAAACGAGCTTACGAGTGATCAACACGCGCATTAAATTCACATAGGGAATTAACCCAGAAACGTGCAAACAAACCATGTAGCGCACCCAAAAAAACTGATACAATCATTGTATGTTCCCTCACTATAGCCCACATCAGCCGTAACAAACAAAGAGAAATATACCCAAATAATGACATGTATAGTCTCCCAAGTTAATAAAAGTGCAGCAAGTCTTGAATTTAATATAAATAATAAAATCGGATTTCGGGGACTACATCCCCAATTCGCAAAGTGTAAGCGATTTGCAAAGGGTAAAAAACAGCTAGCACAAGTGGCAGGTGAGCCATTCCCCCTTTTAGGTTGATAGAAACACCGTTACAGAAGTATATTTTGATAAATATTCAAAAAGTGACTTAAAGGTCAATGAACGCATGACACGTAAGAAAATGAATAAAACGTGATTCTAAAACAGAATCAGTTACAAAGTAGCATGTAAGAGGTCGCCGCCTGTTATTCTTTCAAATAACCCCACTTCCTTAAAGTCTTGACGAAAATCTATAAATACTCCACTTAAGAAAAGAAAATAATGTAAAATTCAAATATCTCCATCCCAAAGAACTGTTTATCCTCTTGCTCCGATTTGAACATCAAAATTAGTGAGTTTAGAAGGTGAAAACTTTGGCTAGGTGAGAGGAATTTGTTGATCAGATTTCTATCGTCAATTCTCAGTCCCGTTCTCCCTCATAATTCTTCCTCTATAAAGTCTGTTTCTCTCTCTATGATTGGACGTCCGACTTCAATTCTTAGAGAAATCACGAGGCCAATGCAATGATTTTTGTGTACCTTCATTAATTATTTTATGCTTATGAAAGATTAGTACTAACAATTTCTGAAGTTTTGAATGTTGCAATGTAGTAATTGTAATTGCGATGTAGGATTTATCGTTAAAGTATTATTTGAAAAATATAATTTGAAAATTGTAAACCTTTTTGCCTTTTGTTTGGAAATTGATCAGCATTTTGTTTGTTTTTATTAAGTGCACAGATCGGTTTGATGAATTTTCAAATTGGGTGCAGATTTCTGAAAGAAATTGCTCATTGTATTCAGTATACCTTTTTTGAGACAAATCGATTGCTATATTTTGAAACTTAATATTTTGATATGCATGTTGTAATGTAGTTTTCTAACCTTACGGTTAATGTATTTGGGGAATTAAATCAAGATTGCTTGTCAAAGTTGAAATACATATGTTAAGAATGATTAATACGAAAAATGCATCAAAATTGAAAGCAAGTCTTACTCGATAGATGATCTCATTTACGACAGTTTAACTATCATAAATACATTTAACATCGTCCAAAGAGATTTATTTTTTTGTTAAAAAACAGAACTATCTTTTGACGATATCATTTTTTCCAATTTTGAGTAGATTCGTCTAGCATTTATTAATATAATCTTCTAATTTTTTTTTTTTTATTTTGTTTGCTCATTTTCAAATGAAACTATATTTTATCGAAAAAAACGTCATTTTGAGAGGCAAATAGCTAAGCTATGCAATACAAGATACTAAGAAGGAAAAAAAATGACATTGTTCCTAAAGTTGAATCGATACCCTCGATGTTCATTTTATTGATATATAATGTTGTCCGTTAAAGTTTCCATCATAAACAATCAACGTATCTCCATTATAACTTGTTACATTTACCAAGATTTTTTAAGAAGTTAATGGTACAAAATGTGCATGCAACGATCATATTATCCATTTCACTACTACGGTAACGACACTTATGATGTTACACATCGAAGCTCTTGCATGAGGGTATATGATAAATCAAAATGTCTGAAAATATTATCCATTCTTCGGAACATAATTTCGACACATGAAAAGTCTTGAATGTACTTGTAACCATCATTAAGAGTCTATTGTCTTTTCATCTTACGATACTGGTGCTCGTATCATTATGGCATCAAAATGAGTTAAAAATAATATGCATTCACACTCAATGGTGAAGGACAAGCAAACAATATAGCGGTAATGGTATTTAAGATGTCTGTTTACTGAAACCACGTAATTTCAACATCACATATCAAATTAACAGATGTCTTATAAAATTGTTAGATTTATCTATTACTATTATTTTCCGCGTTATACACACTTGCAAATGTTATTTTTATCTTATTATTGTTGTTTTAACAAGCGAAAAGTGTAAAACATACTTGTAATGATAATAATGACTTCATTGTCATATTATTTAACGATAACAACACTCATGTCAATATGATACCCAAGTGCACAAGAGAAGCTCACACACCTATAAATGTTATATTGTCTTAGTAATGTTATTTCAATTTTAATGTTACTGGTGGGATATACGTTGTTAATCAGGGGCGGACGCAAATCTTAAAAGTTAGGGGGCACAATCGAACTTGCAAAAAAATTGTGAAAAATTTTACAATCGAAAATTTATGTTCAAAAAAAATCATACCCTATGTAATTTTACATCCGAAAATTTACATAAGATATGACTTTTTCGGATGTTAAATTTCGAAAAATTTTGATGTCATATTCCATATAAAATTTCCTAATAAAATGATGAAAATTACATTGAGAAATTTGTATCGCAAAAATAATAAATGTCAATAAAATAATTGAATTGTAAAAAAATGCGAGTTAGACGTCTTTTTTTAAGACTCACGTTTAACGTATTTTTAACTATTTTCGAAATCTGTTTGAACTATTCGATATGGTAATAATGTAGTTCTCGAAATAAGTTTTGAGATGACATAAGCAATTTGTATATTCGATTAACGTACGATAGTCAAAGAATTTTTAAAATTAGCATGTTATCGAAATTCAAATTTATTGTGATTTTGCCCTGTTTGGTGGAGATTAAAATCAAAGTTAACAATTAATTTTGATAAAAATTAAATAATTATGGATTTAATGAAATATGTTATTAAAATTAATTGTTAACTTTGATATAGATTAAAATTTAGATTTCAATAGAAACAAAACACGATTTTATAAAAAAAAATCTTAAAAGTTGAGGGGGCACTTGCCCCCCAGGACCCCCTAGGTCCGCCCATGTTGTTAACTCTATTGAAATCACTTAATATCCATTATTAAGATATTTTCATAGAACTAAATCCAAAAATTTCTGTTAAAAATGATATTTTAGCATTAGTAATATTATTTTGAGAAGTGAAAAGTGTAAAACGTGCAATTAATGATCAACTCCACTATATTTTGATATTACGATTACAACACTCACCTTGTTATGACTCAAAATGTTTGCAAAAGCATATATGAGCAATGAAAAACACCTATGAATTGAGCCAGGTGTACGTAAACCTTGTTTGACACTCACCTATGTGTAAAAAATCTAGCCATTATTTGGAAAATGTGTTTTTAAATTCAATGTATAGAATTTTGCCAACTAACATTTGTGCCAAACTAAGTGTAAGCTAGATGTACATGTGGCATGATTGAACACCTATAGATGTTAGTTAACCTTAGCAATGTTGATCTGGTATCGATATTCTTGACAAAACCATATGAGCAACGCAAACACCTATAGATATTTATTTATCCTTAGTAATATTGTTTTGAGATGTGAAAAGTGCAAAACATGCATGCAACGATATCATAACTTCGTTAATGTTTCAGTATTAAGTTAACAATATCCACATTATTGTGACTCAAAATGTTTTTAAAAACATATATGAACCATGCAAACATCTGAAAATGTAACTTAGTAATGTTGTTTTGAGATGTGAAAAGTCCAAAATATGCAGGTAATGATCAAAATGATAGCATTGTTGTTTTGATACTACAAAAATGACACTCACGTCAATGTGACTCAAAATGCTTACAAAAACTTATATGAGTACACAAATACCTATAAATGATATTTAGCCTTATTAATCTTGTCCTGAAAAAAGTGGTAGTAAAGTTTAACACTTAGAAAACTTAATTAAGGTTAATACAAGTAAATTAAAACATAAGAAGCAATAATCTAAAACCCAGTAAAAAAAAAAAAATTTTTTTTTTTTTTTTTAACGAAATGGAAGTTTTAATTACAGAATACTAGTTCATGATAAATATAAAAAAACAACGATTAAATTTAATAATTAAAAGGTTCCAGCATTATGCTGGAGAAGCAGAAACTTGATATCAATCAAAAATAAGAAATAAGTTCAGCACTCTAAAATGTCTTCTTTAAAATGCAAGCAGAATAGTAGAACTTCCGTTTTATTTCTTCACCCAAAATATCATACAATGGAAGACAAAAAGTACTTAAGACACTTTTTTTTTACAATTGACTTCCAACTCAAAAGTAACTAATATAATATAGAGCTGATAATGGAAAGGACTTTGCCCAAATAGAAAGAAAATATCGCATTACATAGGAGATTCCGAACTTCAATTTCCTCTTCAAAATTCTCTTGTTTTCATCACTTCTACACATGATTTCCTACACAAAATCCAAAAACCCTTTTTTGTCTACACACGATATATCACATGTATCTTTAGCCAAATGTCTTGTGAGCTTTAAGCTCTTGTTTGCCACTAATTTTGGGAGTCTTAAGTCTTCACACGGACCTTAAGAAAAATGTTTTGTTTACAGGTTTTTTGAGCTTTAAGCTTTGGTCTGCCAATACTTTGGAACTCGCAAGTCGTGCCATGTCATTCTTCTTTCAATAAAAAGAGATCTTACTTGTCATTGAATGACAATTCCTTCCACTTTTCTTTTAAATTGATTCAATTTTCCATCTTGGGAATAACCATGTCTTCATTTAGAGGAGTATAATCCTCATTCTCGTCATCTGTATCTTCTAACATGTCATCCTCTTCCAAAAAAAATTTCTTTTCCATTTGAGGAACTAGGACCCGCTTGGTCTGTTTTAACTGAGGTCTTTTCAGATTTTATTGATTTAATTGAAATATCCTGATTGGATTGGACTGACTTCATTGACACGTCTTTGTCTCCAAAAATTCCTGTCATAACCTCGAGAATGTTTTGATTAACTTAAGGGGAGATAAAAGTATAGTGGTAATTGGGGCAAATGGTCTATTTCATAATATAGTTTGGGATTTTAGCCTTTGACCACAATTAATGATTTAAAATAAATATTTTAATTCAAAATTAATAGATGTGGTAATTGGGGCAAATGGTCTATTTCATAATATAGTTTGGGATTTTAGCCTTTGACCACAATTAATGATTTAAAATAAATATTTTAATTCAAAATTAATAGATTACCTAAATTACCCATATTACATCACAGTGAATTCTTCTACTTTCATACACAATCTAAAACCAACAGTAAAATGACATACTGCCGTTTTAAACGACTGAATGCCGTTTTAACTAATTTTATGTTTGTATCAATTTATGTTTCCTCGTATCCACATAAAAATTAATGAAAACAAGTTTTAACAATATTTTGAGCGAAATTGAAAATTCGTGACCCAAAACGACATGTTGTCGTTACAAACGGTTCGATGACGTTTTAACTAATCTAGCATTCGTTTCACTTTATATTGTCTCGTACCCACATAAAAATAAGCGTAAACAAGTTTTCACGATATTTAGAGTGACATCGAGACCTCGTAACCCAAAATGTCAAGTTGCCGTTTTAAATGTTTTGCTGTCATTTCAACTAATTTTCATATCTGTTTCACTTTATTTGCACTTGTTTGCACAAACAAAAGCAAGTTTCATTACATTTGGGCATCAATGTCTATACAAATTTCACGCGATAACGACCAACACCGTTGTTCTGTGAGTAAATTACATTATACTTACTACGAACAAAGGCAAGTAATCCAAATTCCATATATTTCAATTATAGGATAAAATACTCAACAAATTAGCTCGTTTAACTTGTATAAGTCTTTCAGATGGTTCAAGATTTGATTATTTTTTTTGGGAGTAAAATTAAGGTCCTGTGATTAGGGGTGGAGTTAGATCATGAAAGTAAGGGGGCCTAGAGGTAGAGGTGAAGGGGTTGGGGTTTACGGGGGTTTATGGGGGTTCGGGGGCAGCACCCCCGAAATTTTTTTTTTGATACGTTATTAACAA